>JAJOZX010004580.1:380000-385003 GCA_023014485.1 Bathynomus jamesi | reverse complement strand
ACGACCAAAAACCATATACTGCAATACTCAAAAAGGCTTACATGGAAAGGTAGGAAAGATTGGGAGGGTCCAAATGGTCAAGAGTCCACTATAATTTTATACGGACTCAGACTTGTGTTTCGTTGCCTTTCCAAAGCAGCAGCGTTACTCTGAAATTAAACGCGACGCTGGTTCGTGTCCCACTCAAATGCGTTTTCATTTCTCCCCATATATATATCTATATATAATATATATATATATATATATAAAATACAAATGTAACTGCAAAAATTGCTTTATTTACGCATGTTTATGAGGCATTTCCTTCACCCGAAGCACTCAATAAATTGAAAACAATTTAAAGGGAAAGACAAAAGGGAGTAATCCGAGATTATTATTGCATATGTCTTTAATACGAAGGAATCCACACGGAATTCCATATAAATGCTCTGAGGCAGAGTCAGGAACCGGAATGGGAATTGGTGTTAATTTTACATTCATAATGTTTATGTAGAAACTGAAAAATATTAAATAGTTTCGAGAAGAGAGAGAGAGAGAGAGAGAGAGAGAGAGAGAGAGAGAGAGAGATAAAACTTTACTGTTACATTAAAGGCTTTTATTCGCCTTCAAAAAGTTTTTATTTTTACTTTAAAATTCTTTCGCGAGTTTTAAGTTTAAGTAATTTTTTATTGAATTATGACTGTAGTTAAAGAATTTGAATTACATTTTGAATTACATCACTATTTGAATAACATCTACATTTGAATTACACCACCTTTGAATTACATTATCATTCGAATAACATCACCATTTGAATAACATCTCCATTTGAATTACACCACCTTTGAATTACATCACCATACGCGTGTAAACTTTATCTATAGAATATAGGTTCACCATTTGAATTACATCACTACACGTGTGAAAACTTTATCTATAGAATATAGGTTCACCATTTGAATTACATCACCACACGTGTGAAAACTTTATCTATAGAATATAGGTTCACCATTTAAATTACATCACCACACGTGTGAAAATTTTATCTATAGAGTATGGGTACACTTCACTATTTGAATTACATCATCGCTTGAATTACATCATCACACGTGTGAAAACTTTATCTATGTAGTGTAAGTTCACTTTGATAACATTATTAATAGATAAATATGAAAATAAATTACTGTACTCTCTGTATCATATATTTTTACATCTGTCTCATATCTTTATGATGGAAATTTTTATTTCTTGCAATTTTCACGGTATATAAAAGCCGTTATACATAGTCTTTTAATAAGCTTAATTAGTTTATTAAGCTTTAATACGATTATTTTAATAAATTCTATATTATAAGTGATGTTGCAGAGAAGAGAGAGAGAGAGAGAGAGAGAGAGAGAGAGAGAGAAGATACAGTCGTACAAATCTCATTGTCCAATCGATATGTTATCAATCCATCTGGAAAACAGTTAAAGTTGCACCGATTTCACATTTTGTATCATGTATTTTTCATCTGAAAATGATGTTGTTCTAAAGATGAATTTTGTTACACATTGGCAGGCTAGCGGACGAATGGATGGATGGATGGATGGGTTGAGTTAGCGATAAATTTATAGGTTACGAGTGTGAGATTGAGCTGTATTTGGTACCATTCGGTGTTATTCCTTGGTGGGTCAGGATCCAATTTAAACCTTTTGTCCTCGTTCGAAAGAAGGTTGAGGGCAAACTCATATTTATTCTTAGAAGACTCTGACTTATGACGAAATAGTACTATAGTAATATAAATACGACCTACAGTCATATCCTAGAACAGTAGTTCCCAATCTTTGCTGGCTCAAGGCACCCCAGTGCCATCTGTTCTTCTTTCACGGCATCTCGTAGTAGTTTCATATCCCTGTGTTCAACATCCAGTTCTCCACACACCAAACATCATTTAACTTCGAACTGAGGCTAAACAGAGGGTTGACAAAAGTAAAGAGACATCACGATGATTGTCCTCAAGGACAAATGGCAAAGCTCATCAATGGAATGCCAGAACGTGTCAGCTTTATATATTGGAAGGGGGGAAAACAACACGACTCGAAATATGTTGATTCGACAAATCTTTTATTATTTATTGACTTCTATTACCAAATGAATCTATAGAAAAACCAAAGGTATCTCTTTACTTTTGGCAACCCTCCGTATTTTTGTCATTCTCAAAGAATTTCGTTGAAAACCCAAGAGCGTTCACGAAGGTGCGAAAACAGAAATTTAACTGTTTAGTTTAACATCGCTGCAAATTTTCCCAGAAAAACGGTCATTGTAGAGACTCTTATTAAACTACTAAATTTAACCTTTGTTGACAGATTTAATAAACACATTTTCCAAGCGAGGTTTTTTATTAAATCATGGAAGGGGTTTGCAGTACTCTAAAATGAGAATAAATCTTAAAAGATGTAAATATGAAAGAATGATGTTATGATATGAAGTGTATATTATATTATTTAATACTTAGGACCTATGTCGCTATATGCCTAAATTTTTACCTCCCCTTCAAAAATAAAAATTGTAATTTAAGGTTACAAATGAAAAGTAATATATACAGGGTGTGTCAAAAGTTCGGAATCATAGGAAATATTTTAATTTCTACACACACACACACCACACACACACTTATATATATATATATATATATATATATATATATATATATATATATATATATATATATATATATATATAATTAAATTATATTCATCTACTCTATGAACTCCAATCTTTCAAGAGCAGAGTATCCAAGCATATCGAAAACTCTGGACCTTGATTTCGGTTCTCTCTTTCTCCTTCTATTAGGAGCGGGGGCGGCCGCACTTTTGCGGGTGTCCGCCCTTGCCTTGGCCCCTATTTTAAGCATTAAAAAAGTAATTAATGAATTCAGTAACAGAATTAAATTCAAACAATTATTTAGTAGATGCAAGAAAGCATCATTTCAAATACTTTTGTTTCCATTTCAATTTTCTTAAATTTAAACATAAAACTGACAAAATTTCATGTTCCATTTGTAAACATTTTCGAAAAGAAATCCTACAAGCATAAACATATATTTTTACATAACTAAAATGATAATAACATAACGGATTTGGGTTATTTATTTACTTAAATATACACCCTGTGTGTGTGTGTATATATATATATATATATATATATATATATATATATATATATTATATATATATATATATTATATATATATATACACCAGCTGATTACAAATGATCTTCCCGATTTTAAACATTTATGATGAAAAAACAAGGTAACAAAACTACAGCAAAAAGCAAGATATAAAAATAAGGAAGAACTCAACAAATTTTATTTACAAGCTATTGAAGTTCAATTTTAAGTCCTTTTGTGGCTCTTTTTGAAGTTACAACATTTCTCAATGAGCAATTGCCTGATCGTTGAATCGGACGTGGGGGACCCATTCCTTGGCCGGCTCGTTTGCCCAATCTAACTCCCCCCTTGACTTCGTCCTCTGGGACTATGTCAAAAATGAAGTTTTTGTTCCACCAATGGCAACAACTTTGGAACATTTGAAGGAAAGGATACGTGAGGCTGTTAGAAAAGTTTAGTATGATATGCTACAAAATGTATGGAGTGAAACAGAATACCGCTTTGATGTCTGCAGAGCCACAAAAGAAGCTCATATTGAACTTCAATAGCTCGTAAATAAAACTTTTTTCTTCTTATTTGTATATCTTGCTTTTCGTTGTAGCTTTGATAGTTTGCTTAAAATCGGGAAGATCATTTGTAATCACCCTGTGTATATATATATTACTGTGTGTGTGTGTGTGTGTGTGTGGTGCGTGTGCGTGTGTGTATGTGTGTGTGTGTGTGTGTGAGTAGGAAAGAAGCAAGAAAGTTATATGTTGGTTGGTCTATCAGAGTTTTCAATTCGGAACCATTTTTACCTACGTCTGTTTATACCTTTTTACGTAAGTTTATTTTTTTTTTTTTAGTTATTTCATAGAAAGGCGTTTATGAAAGCCAATATTTATTAAAACCTTTGTATATTTATGGAATAAGAGAGGAAGTTGGCTTTCAAAATTAAACATTTTGGGGGATTTGAAAGGACTGACTGAAAGGGAGCGCGATACCATGATTATAAAAATATACAAAGCCTTACATATAAATATACTTAATTACTCTAATTAACGTAGTAATACGTCATAATTATTTTTAAATTAAATTAATTATTTTTAAAATTAAAGACTGTTTATCAACTTAAAAATATAAAATATTTTGGTAACCTTTTTCCTCTATATGAGACATTCCTTTTGGCCATTTTCGTGTTTGTAACTTAGACGAAACTCAATTACATTTCAAAACTAAGAAACCAATAATAAAAGAAAAAGGAGTAAAGGGGATCCTGATCAAATCTAGCATAAAGCCTTCATTGGTCAGATGAACATAAATGGAAGAGGCGGCAAAATTAACTGCAGTTTAGAGGAGTATCTAAGCCGAAATTCCTTTAGAAATGGTCGCGACATTGAGCGTAACACACACACACACACACACCACACACACGTTGGTGGAAATTCAACCGTTGGAGCGAGAGTTGAGGTTAAATAAATGGTTGAACATCGAATTGCGTTTAGACCACAAATGAGGTTATATTTCATGTAGGATTCAATCTGGCTTTAATGACGAATTAAATATCATTAATTTAACCTGACGTCGAAGTTCAGATTAACCCTTTGTTGCACAGCGTTTACTTTACTGATTTTAGCCTAGCGAAAGCCAGACGACTTTATTCTAACTAACGCCAAACAATTTTATTCTGTAATGCCAGACGACTCAATTCTAGGTAATGACTGAGGATTCTATTCTAGCTAACGCCAGACGATGTATTTAATCTCGGAGCTAGACCTTCATGCGAGAAATTGTTAAAAGCACCATTTTAGCTAAATCGATTTTCTTATATTAGGAATATTGGATGTTGTAATATTTTTTTAAATATCTTATTCTCCTGATTGAAGACAGTGTCT
>JAJOZX010004580.1:330000-375000 GCA_023014485.1 Bathynomus jamesi | reverse complement strand
TTGTACAGATAATGTTCGGACACACTGGAATTTCTAAAAAACTTGTCAAAACTTGGTATCAGAAAAAAAATAATGCGATTCTCTGTAAAATGGGACAACACTGGAATTTCTACACTTCATGGTTGACTTTTAATAACAGCCAAAACTTGTACAGATAATTCTCGGACACCCTGTATATCTTGCTTTTCGCTGTAGCTTTGTTAGTTTTTTCATAATAAGTGTTATTGCTGCACACCAATCTGGAAAGAGTTATAGGAAGATAGGAGAAGAACTTCGAATTCCATTTACGACGGTTACTGCGGTTATAAAGAAATCAACAATCAGAACTTTACCAAGGTGTGGACGACTTTACAAGATTTGAGAACGTACAGCTAGACAGATTGAAAGAATGGCTGTTGCGAATCAACGAGTAACTGCAGGTAATAATTGTCAAATATTAAGACTATCTAAGGTCGATGTCCATCCCTCTACTGTACGTCGTACACTGCGAAAGAATGGTCTGCATGGAAGAATTGCACGAAGAAAACTTTTGCTAAGAAAAGCGGACAAAGATACTCGTTTAAAGTACGCGAAGGATCATCAAAATGATGGGTTTGCATCCTGGAAGAAAGTTCTCGAGAGACGAAACCAAAATTGAATTATTCGGCAACGAGCAACGGTATGTTTGGCAAAAATCGAATTCGAAGAAATATCGGAAATTTTAGAAGAAAATGTATTACCGTCAGTTCGGAAGTTACGAATGGGTGTCGTAAACGTAAAAGTAAGCATGCCATGAAACGGCTTCAACAAAAATATTTCAAGCTTCTCGAGTGGCCCATTTAAGGCGCAGACCTCAATTATAGAGAATTTATGATTTGATTTGAACAAAGATATCCACAAGAGAAAGAAACCTTTTGAATCTGAATGAACTGCAATAATTTTGTTTAGAAAAATGCGCTAAAATTTCTACAGAGAGATGTCGAAACCTCGTACAGAAATAGCCAAAACGAATCATTAAAGTCATTCAAGCAAAGGTGGACACACGAAGTATTAAATAAGTTTGTAATTAAATGTACAAAAACTTTTTCATTTTAACTTTTTCATTTTCCTTAATTTTTTTTTTATGTTTTACATTATATGTTGGAGTTAAACTACGAGTAGTATTTTCTTTATTTGTCAAATTTTTCCAAACGAATGGTAAACTTCTCATAACTATCGTATGCATGGTACAAAAAATAAGGACAAATATAACTGTACGAATACTTATAAGCGCCACTGTATAAAACAATTATCACCTCTACTTAGAGTTAACTACCTTAACTAAGTTCGAATTAAATAACAACAACTTAAATTAGAAAATTAAAATCTTGGCTTGGCGAGATTCAAAGGTGGAAAAAAACGAGTAAACTCTGCTCATGATAAAATGCTCATCATAAAATAAACGGAATATGAATGTTTTTTTTTATATAAAAAGAAGGGGTCAAGGGTGGGTGCCTGCAAAAATGTCCCCTTTACAAGAGAGAGAAAGAGCCAAAATCAAGGTTTCCGAGGCTCACGATGCTATTTTATTTTATTTTTTAATATTTTGAGAAGATTGTGTAGTGTGTATAATGAACGTATGTGTAGTGAGGAATATAAGGACAAGCGTGTGTTTGAGAGCATGCTGGACTGCTCACAGGGTAGATGAGACAGAAAAAGACCAACTAAAGAGGCCAGTAGTAGGAGAAACGGCAGTTGCAGCACTCCTTGTCTCCTCCTGCTTAATACGGAAGGTTTGTGTTTGAAAAATTACTTGTATTTTTTGGTCCAGTTTGAGCAGTAGTTGTGACTGATATAGGTAAATTTGCGCTGCCTTGGGGAACAACCACAAACTTACGGGGCATCTTGCAATACAAACTAACGAAAAGTGCGCGAACGCTTATGCGGTTTTGGACGTTCTTTAAACTAGGCTAACACGGAGCAGTGTTTCTTTCAGTAGAGATGAATTACGTACTAAAGCAGCGTTTCCCAAAACTATGAGCAAATTACCCCATTTGGGTAATTTGGCTTTTACAGTACTCGGCAAGTCCTTCTAAAGTACAGAAAGCGCATAAATAAACAACATGGCAACACTGGACTGACTTTACGTGGGGTAAGGTAAGGTAGGGTTCATTATGAAGGTATCCATGTGAAAATGGGTAACGACTCAAAAGGTTTTGGAAGCACTGTACTAATGCCTCGATAGTATACTAACCCCATGTTTGTTTAGCAATAATACCGTGAGCTGCTCTTACTGTAATGGGAATAAGTTTTCAATATTTCATCATCTTTCTACCTAATTACTTAAGCTATGAATGCATCAATTAATATATATATATATATAAACGTAAAAAACAACGCTTGTATAGGAGATATTCCGCGCAAGACGAGAGAGAGAAAACGGAACAAATGAAAAAATGAAGTAACCACCTGGGAATCGAACCCGGATCTTCCGATTGCCGGTCAGACGCGATACCATTACACCATGGACTTCACTCTTCCAAATGCCGTAATTCTTCTACATACTCGCAGAAACCAATGCCCAAGGGGGCACCTCCCGCATGCCGTAACATTATATACATTCAACTGCAAAGAACACGCAGTATAAATAACGTAAAGAACGACGCTTGTATAGGAGATATTCCGCGCAAGACGAGAGAAAACGGAACAAATGAAAAAATGAAGTAACCACCTGGGAATCGAACCCGGGATCTTCCGATTGCCGGTCAGACGCGATACCATTACACCATGGACTTCACTCTTCCAAATGCCGTATCGCGTCTGACCGGCAATCGGAAGATCCCGGGTTCGATTCCCAGGTGGTTACTTCATTTTTTCATTTGTTCCGTTTTCTCTCTCTCGTCTTGCGCGGAATATCTCCTATACAAGCGTCGTTCTTTACGTTATTTATACTGCGTGTTCTTTGCAGTTGAATGTATATAATGTTACGGCATGCGGAGGTGCCCCCTTGGGGCATTGGTTTCTGCGAGTATGTAGAAGAATTACGGCATTTGGAAGAGTGAAGTCCATGGTGTAATGGTATCGCGTCTGACCGGCAATCGGAAGATCCCGGGTTCGATTCCCAGGTGGTTACTTCATTTTTTCATTTGTTCCGTTTTCTCTCTCTCGTCTTGCGCGGAATATCCTATACAAGCGTCGTTCTTTACGTTATTTATACTGCGTGTTCTTTGCAGTTGAATGTATATAATGTTACGGCATGCGGGAGGTGCCCCCTTGGGGCATTGGTTTCTGCGAGTATGTAGAAGAATTACGGCATTTGGAAGAGTGAAGTCCATGGTGTAATGGTATCGCGTCTGACCGGCAATCGGAAGATCCCGGGTTTGATTCCCAGGTGGTTACTTCATTTTTTCATTTGTTCCGTTTTCTCTCTCTCGTCTTGCGCGGAATATCTCCTATACAAGCGTCGTTCTTTACGTTATTTATACTGCGTGTTCTTTGCAGTTGAATGTATATAATGTTACGGCATGCGGAGGGTGCCCCTTGGGGCATTGGTTTCTGCGACTATGTAGAAGAATTACGGCATTTGGAAGAGTGAAGTCCATGGTGTAATGGTATCGCGTCTGACCGGCAATCGGAAGATCCCGGGTTCGATTCCCAGGTGGTTACTTCATTTTTCATTTGTTCCGTTTTCTCTCTCTCGTCTTGCGCAGAATATCTCCTATACAAGCGTCGTTCTTTACGTTATTTATACTGCGTGTTCTTTGCAGTTGAATGTATATAATGTTACGGCATGCGGGAGGTGCCCCCTTGGGGCATTGGTTTCTGCGAGTATGTAGAAGAATTACGGCATTTGGAAGAGTGAAGTCCATGGTGTAATGGTATCGCGTCTGACCGCAATCGGAAGATCCCGGGTTCGATTCCCAGGTGGTTACTTCATTTTTTCATTTGTTCCGTTTCTCTCTCTCGTCTTGCGCGGAATATCTCCTATACAAGCGTCGTTCTTTACGTTATTTATACTGCGTGTTCTTTGCAGTTGAATGTATATAATGTTACGGCATGGGGAGGTGCCCCTTGGGGCATTGGTTTCTGCGAGTATGTAGAAGAATTACGGCATTTGGAAGAGTGAAGTCCATGGTGTAATGGTATCGCGTCTGACCGGCAATCGGAAGATCCCGGGTTCGATTCCCAGGTGGTTACTTCATTTTTTCATTTGTTCCGTTTTCTCTCTCTCGTCTTGCGCGGAATATCTCCTATACAAGCGTCGTTCTTTACGTTATTTATACTGCGTGTTCTTTGCAGTTGAATGTATATAATGTTACGGCATGCGGGAGGTGCCCCCTTGGGGCATTGGTTTCTGCGAGTATGTAGAAGAATTACGGCATTTGGAAGAGTGAAGTCCATGGTGTAATGGTATCGCGTCTGACCGGCAATCGGAAGATCCCGGGTTTGATTCCCAGGTGGTTACTTCATTTTTTCATTTGTTCCGTTTTCTCTCTCTCGTCTTGCGCGGAATATCTCCTATACAAGCGTCGTTCTTTACGTTATTTATACTGCGTGTTCTTTGCAGTTGAATGTATATAATGTTACGGCATGCGGAGGGTGCCCCCTTGGGGCATTGGTTTCTGCGAGTATGTAGAAGAATTACGGCATTTGGAAGAGTGAAGTCCATGGTGTAATGGTATCGCGTCTGACCGGCAATCGGAAGATCCCGGGTTCGATTCCCAGGTGGTTACTTCATTTTTTCATTTGTTCCGTTTTCTCTCTCTCGTCTTGCGCGGAATATCTCCTATACAAGCGTCGTTCTTTACGTTATTTATACTGCGTGTTCTTTGCAGTTGAATGTATATAATGTTACGGCATGCGGGAGGTGCCCCCTTGGGGCATTGGTTTCTGCGAGTATGTAGAAGAATTACGGCATTTGGAAGAGTGAAGTCCATGGTGTAATGGTATCGCGTCTGACCGGCAATCGGAAGATCCGGGTTCGATTCCCAGGTGGTTACTTCATTTTTTCATTTGTTCCGTTTTCTCTCTCGTCTTGCGCGGAATATCTCCTATACAAGCGTCGTTCTTTACGTTATTTATACTGCGTGTTCTTTGCAGTTGAATGTATATAATGTTACGGCATGCGGGAGGTGCCCCCTTGGGGCATTGGTTTCTGCGAGTATGTAGAAGAATTACGGCATTTGGAAGAGTGAAGTCCATGGTGTAATGGTATCGCGTCTGACCGGCAATCGGAAGATCCCGGGTTCGATTCCCAGGTGGTTACTTCATTTTTTCATTTGTTCCGTTTTCTCTCTCTCGTCTTGCGCGGAATATCTCCTATACAAGCGTCGTTCTTTACGTTATTTATACTGCGTGTTCTTTGCAGTTGAATGTATATATATATATATATATGTGTGTATATAATATATATATATATATATATATCAGGGCTGGCAGGTCGGACCCGGACCCAAACCCGGGTTTAACCCGAAAGTGAGATAAGATCCGGACCCGGACCCGGACCCGATAGTGAATTAGAAAAAAAGACCCGGACCCGGACGCGAAAGTGAATTTTAAAATTGACCCAGACCCAGACCGGACCCGAAAGTGAAGGACCCGCACAGGCGGGTTTTTAGTTTACAAAATTTATGTGTTCGCCTTTAGATTTGGCAAAAATGTATTGAATTATCACTCCACCCTCCAAATGACTCACTGGAAGTGGAGAGCTAACGGTGACGGAAAAATAGCCTACTCCTAATATATTTTATCGTTTGTTTGTGAGTTGTGAGTTGAAAAAGAATTGCGACAAAAGGAAAGACTTCTCCAGAAGGAAGGACGAATTCAAACTGCGTCACTGAGTGCGAAGTTTGATGCGGGTGTGATACAGTTTGAAAAATGTTCTCGCCTCGCGAAAAAGAGAGATTCAGCCGGGAAACTGATCCATCAAGATCCCATGAAATGGTGGATGGAAATGGGAGGAGAATTAAAACAGGCAGCCTTGGTAGCATTGTCTACTCCGTGTACGCAAGTTAGCGTTGAAAGATTGTTCTCCGCTTTAAGCTTCATTCTGAACCCGCAAAGAAATTCTCTTTCGCAATCATTATTAGACGCAGTATTGTGTTGGCGATCGAACGGTGTTGGGGAATGAAGTCTTCTCAAATAAAATAGTGTACAATAGTCCTAATAAAAATATTTCAGTTAAGAAGCGCATATATATATATATATATATATACTGTGTATATTAAAAATAAAAAATCGGTTAAAAATTCAGAAATCTCTTTCCTGTCTTGCCACAACTTTCAATCTAGATTCTAGCTAGAAATAAGTATACTGTAGACTATGCCGCTATATCACTATCTGTTTTAAAGGAGTTCACAGAATATGTTGCCCTCAAAATATAAAGACAATATTACTACCAAATGACTTTAATTATTTTATATTATCGGTTTTAGTTTTGTTTTTTAAGATAAACAAAGTATTTAATTTTAATGGAAGATGATGATAATTTCCATTTGAGTTCACTCAAAAAAATATAGAATTTGTTTTCACAAAATTAATTAAAATTTAGAATAAGGGGGGGGGGGGGGGGGCTGAAGAGAGCAATCATACATCGTACTTTGCCCCTTAGCAATGCGTGTATAACTATACCTAGTTACTATTAAATATTAATACAATTAATATACCTACTTTCAAACATTTCCAAAATCGGATTAATTTATATATATGGTTTGGCTACTACCGTATAGCCATATAATGTTTTACTATGTTTCAGAAAACATGTTAATGTAGCTACGGTAGCAGTCTTATTACCTATCTTATACCAGATTATAATTATTACATTTTTGATAATGGACCCGACCCAGACCCGGGTCATATACTGAAAGACCCGACAGGACCTGAAAGTGAACTTTCGGGTCCGACACGGACCCGGAGCAGGACCCGAAAGTAAATTAGAAAAATGACCCAGACCCGGACCCAACCCGAAAGTGATAGACCCGCACAGCCCTGATATATATATATATATTATATATATATTATATATATATATATATATAGAGAGAGAGAGAGAGAGAGAGAGAGAGAGAGAGTGAGTGTGTGTGTGTGTGTGTCCGACAAGACTTTACAAATTGGAAGTACATTAATTTCATTAGCTAAGTAATTACATTACATTGTTGTAACGTGCTTTGAAATGAACGAGAACCTGTTTGGACATTATTAGTTCCATTAATTAGTGTATATCCCACGAGTACAAACTTTTCTGATACAATATATATATATATATATATATATATATATATATAAACCTTTTCGCAGTTATTAATAATGAAATGTTAATTAACGCTTCTCTGGCGTTTCTTTGACATCTCAAGACATTTCTCTCAACTCATGCCGTCACTTTGACACTTTTTATAACGTAACTTAAATTAAACATTAATTGGCACCTAATTAATTCGCGCCATATTTGAATAGTAAAGTTCGGTTATATATATATATATATATATATATATATGCATCAATTAATTGATGAAAAGCAATTAATTTCAGGTGTTTTTGTAATAATTATATATTTTTTATTACAATGGTTAGGTTAAAATATTAGCATATATAGCTTAAGTTTAAGTACCCACTATAAAAGTGCATTTTTGAAATACAGATTTTTCCATGAATGCGTGTTATCAACAATATTTATATTCACACTAGTTCAGAGGTGATAAATGACCTTAACTATTCGGAAGAAACAATGTATCATCGAGTTGCAGAAGAATTTACAGGCTAACAAGATCCTATGAACCATTCTACTGAGTCTAGTAGAATATAATCAGTCAAGAGAACCAAAAAATGGCACAACGCTCAGGCCAATGAATGCGACTTATTGCGCCAACTCATGTATCGTTATTACCAGCATTACACTACAGGGTAGCCCAAGAAAGAAGTCGGGAAAGAAAAAGAAAAAGCGAAAACGAGTGAATGAAAGCCAAAAGACGATGTTATAAGTGAAGAATTACTTAAAATTAAGAAATGAAATAAATACGCATAGAAATAAATGTAACTTTCATTTAAGGGACTTAATAGTAAGAATGAATGGCCTTGCAAAATGGCTTGGCTCGATATATCTTTTAGGATCTTCTTTGAAAGCTTTGTGAAATTTTATCGGCTGGGGGGAGGGGGGGGTGTTGCGGAGAGAAGGTTAATTTGTTATTTTAATTTAAGTTAGGTTAATTTTGTTTAGGTTACGTTTGGTTAAGTTATTAAAATGTCGTTGAGATTTTGTTAGCGTCGAATGTCGAAGAATTCAATATTGGGTTCTCCCTCTCATGAGAAAACTAAAAATTTGATCGAGTAATTCATGAAATGTGAATGTATGAGAAGCCTCATCCATTGTCTTTTGGGTATGTATCCCTGGTTTATTGTAGCAACACATTGCTGTATCAGCTCCATTTCTCCTCAAACCAGAATGAATTTAACCTCTTCACACAGGTTGAGAGGTCTTTTTATCTGTGCCTTGCTTCATCTTCTTTTTCTAAGTAACTATTCTATATATCTTCTATAATTGGCTATACCATCTCAAGAAGCCATTCCTCTCATTAGACACAGCTTTTATAAAGAGTGTGCTTTTATCTTCTGCTCGTTAAAATGCTTCCAAACCTCGTTTCGGTATATGCGAAGAATCATCTTAGCTAACGACACTCGTCTCGTATGTAATCGAACGTTGTTTTGAGACCAAACTTTCAGCAAATAAGAAAGAATTCCCTTATACGAACCCCTCTTTGTCTCTAATATGCGTAAGTCTTATAATATACTCGGGTCTTTCATAGCCTGTAATTTTTATATATAAATCGTTAGCAGCTATAGAGTGTGTCACACTGATACGTTGTTGTGCATATTCATGAGTGCATCGATGTACAACAAGAAAGACAAGTGAATAAAACTATACGCAATTTTGGGGGAATTCAGATGGACAAAACTGAGAGGTTACTTATTCGTTAAAGTAAAAAATCGAAGCGAAAAAAAATATTGGAACATTCTGAACTCGGTTATATTTAATTAAATAACATTAAAAACATTAAAATCATATCTTCCGTCAAAGTACGGAAAAAAAGTGTTGAGAAGAGGTCCTTTTTGGGTGAAAAACAAATTATTATGACTCACCATAATAATATTCCGTCGATCGTAAAACAAATCCGTTGGTTTTTTTTTTTTAAGGCATTTTTATCACATACGTTGAGGTTAAAAAATATAATATAAAATATAAAATAAAAACTTTTTTAACATAAATAAACTGCTCTTTAGGCAACACTCCAGAGGAAAAGTTATTTGTTTTTGTCACTTCGCTCCTCTCTGCAATCTTTCATTCTTCAAAAGTATGATTTTAATAAAGTCAAATTTCGTTAATTTCCTGAAATTAAATTTTTGCATCAGAAATTTTATCTTACTCTTATACTCACTGTAACACTGTAATTATTATATACTGTATATGTACGGAAACAAATTTATAAATTTTTATACCCCTACTGGACTCGAATCGCTGCCACTGCGACATCCAACACAATGTATAAAGCGTTCTCATTACGTCGTTCGAAGTTGAGGCTTTTGACAAATTTGGAGTTTTTCGTTTCTCTCTTCGGAACAGTTTTATTAAATAAAGGCGAAATGAATTTTACATAAATGTTTTTTCACTCTGGAATCAAAATAATCTAAATACCCAATAACATGGGAAAAATTGTTGAGTTGTATATACATTTACTATCCTACATGAAAGCATAATGACTTTTGACCCATAAAATGTCAATACAATTTTTTTTAAGCGTTTCATATTCTAAGACTGTATAAGCATTATTCTTCCGAGTGGAAGAATAATGAACGATACAAATGAAATTAACTAAAATTTATTAATCGTTTTAGTGGAAATACGAGGGCCACTCATATTTTTTCCTCCTGTTTTTTTCTTTCCAGGTTTCCTTGTAAGTTCCAGAAATTCTGTACACAAATAGTTACATACCTTTTACACAAGTTTTTATTTTTCCACATAGTCTCCATCCTTTTCTACGGCTTTCCTCCACCTCGAAACAAGGGTCTTTATTCCTTACTGGTAAAGGTCCGCTGGGTTCCGCTCGAGCCACATCTTAACCTCCTCAACAACCTCATCGTCACTCTGAAACTTTCTTCCACGAATATCATCCTTCATTGGCCCAAACAAATGGAAGTCTGTTGGTGCCAGATCCGGGCTGTATGGAGGGTAGGGTAACACAGTGAAGCGCATTTTTGTGATGGTCTCTCTTGTTTGCAAACTGTTGTGTGGTCTTGCGTTAACGTGCAAAAGAAGGACGTCTTCCAGTTTTGTCTCCGGTCGAACTCGATTTATACGTCTCGGGAGTCCTTTCCTACAGAGGGAGCCATTTTGAACTTTTTCTTGTGTGGGGAGTCTGCGTGATGCTACTCCATGGATTGGCGTTTTGTTTCAGGTTCAAAGTGGTGTACCCAAGTCTCATCCCCAGTCACAATTCGTGAAAGGAAGTCGTCCCCTTCTGTCTCGTATCGAACCAACGACTCAGAAGCAATTTCTTTACTTTGGGCTTTGTGATCTTCAGTCAGTTGGCGAGGAACAAACCGTGAACTCACTTTTGAGTATCACAGTTGCTGAATTATCGTATTCACTCTACCTTCACTAATTCCTAGCTCCAGTCATAGCTCCTTGTATGTGACGCACCGATTTGATCGAATGATGCTGTTACAGTGTGAGATGTGACAGCCGATGCCGGGCGACTGCTGCGTGGCTCATCATCGAGGCTAGCTGTCCCTCTCTCCGATGATCTCACACGTTTAGACTAGCGTCCAACCGTGCTTCGATCAACAACAGCATCTCCGTAAACGTTTTGTAGACGTTTGTGAATATTTACAACTGTTTCCTTCTCTGCGGTTAAGAACTCGATAACAGCTCTCTGTTTACGACGCACATCACTGTCAGACGCCATTTTCAGAACTGCGTTAACCATCGGTTTTATACAAGGGCGTTTAAAAGGGGTTTTATACAAGGAGGGGAGGTTCAAACTGGAAAAATCCGGTTATGTGAAGCGCAGAAAGTTCAAACTTACGGCCCAAAAGACATTTCAGCCCCATGGCCTATTATTTAGCTAAGAAAAAAGGGTGGGGCAAAATATATTGGGTGCCCCTAGTAAGTCTTTTAACTACATTTAGCATATATATATACTGTATATATATATATATATACACTGGAACGAAAATGAATGTTTTATTCTTTATAAACAGTTAGTTGCTCTTATTTAACATTTCCTTAAGGCTATGAACAATTTAATGCCCAGGGATCTCTTCTAAGTCTGAATAAAATTCGCTTGGCGTCAGGCAGAACTAAATATCAGTAACTATGACACTGGGTGCTTCAGAGTTAAAAAGTCAAGATTTTGAAAAATTTAAGTTATTCTTATTCTAAATTTTAAACTTGTTAACCTTTAACAATAACTGCATCATATATATATATATATATATATATATATGATGAAAACTCAGAAGGAAAAAGAAAAATGATTCCAAGGCCTTTCGTGTATTCAGCAGTACACCTCGTCAGGGAATGATTTTGAGTCCCTGGGTGTACTGCTGAATACACGAAAGGCCTTGGAATCATTTTTATTTTTCCTTTTGAGTTTGCATCATTCATTCATTTCACGTGTTTAATTGTGAAATTCATCCCATATATATATATATATATATACACACCTTTGGCTAGCTTCCGCCCGACCTTAGACCTACAGTTTAACGTGGAATCCGAACCACGCCCCCACCAGCAGCCAGCGTCTTGACCACTAGGCCACCCAGGGTACCCATTTATCTACCAACCACTTTCTTTATTGTGTGGAAGGATGAACAGCTGAGTTTTGCTGCGCGCCGGCTGCCGTCACCGGGTCTCGATCCTGGGGCTGATGGATTCGTAGTCAGGGACCACTACACCACCGAGGCGCGGAATATATATATATATATATTCTGGTAGGATACAGGTAGGCTATTCATTAAAATTAATATTAATTAATTAATCCCAAACCGCGGTGTACATTTCCGGTGTAGATTCCGCGGTGTGCATTTCCGGTGTAGATTCCGCGGTGTGCATTGACAAAATTACTTCTACTATGACGATTAATTATTCACACACAACAGCTTCGTAATATCCTTTGTATTGGAAGAATGACACAGTGTTATATTATCTTCTTTCAGAACAATAAATTGCTTATGTAAAATGCATGCTCAAACGTCCGCGCTCTGTCTTGCAATTATAAAGGAATAGGTTATAAAGGAGAGTACATTGCTATTTAAAAATTTATTAAAATACCTTCATATATCTGTTTTATTTGCATAAAGTGAAGTAGAATTTGAATTATTAATTATTCTATCTAAAATTGCATTTTCCCTCAATTTGCAATTCAAGAGCGACGAAATATTCATGATGGCAGCAATATCTTCTTCACAACTGAGACCGTTATTTTCCTATGCCGATGTGGAATAGGTTCAAATAATAGGTTAAGGCCACAAACTAATTGCGTATATGATCTCTTTTCAACTTCAGGATTAGAGCTGAACCATAAAATAAATTTGGTTTACCCTCTTCCCAAGAAGCGTTTTTCGCTACAGATTCTAATAATAATTAATTACTACCAGGTAATCTTGAAGTTTTTTACAAAACTAATAGTCTAAAAATACGCAGATTGGCCGTATGTCATAAAATACTTCACAAATTATATAAATTATGTTTAAACTACCACTTCCGTCTGCTTTAAACGCCCTACAAATAGATAAAAAAGTAACATTGGATCGAGTTTATATCGAAATCAAGCGAATTGTTCAAAAGTTCATTACAGCATTTTTCGAAGAAATTTGAATCTTCACCAAATAATAAACAACAATTTTTCTTTCGTTCAAAAAATGCTTAAATATTTTCACGATAATTTCATTGCATAAATTGACTTAAATGTTAGGTAATATAATCTTAGGCGTCAGTCTTGTCAGTCTTCTTCAGTGTTGCGGAATATTTTTATCATATTTCCTCATATATGCATATCTAATAATAATGATATTATAAAGAAGCATAGTGTGAAATTAGATTTAAAGTTAAGAGAATGTATATTATATGCGGAAGAATTTTTAAATTTCATATATATATATATATATATATTAGTGATGTAGGTCACATCCGCATCCGCATCCGCGGAACATCCGCACATTTTCTCGCATCCGCATCCGCACTTTGGACTGCGGATGTCGTGCGGATGTGGACCGTTGAGATAAAATGTCATTAATATGCGGAAATTATCAAATTCTACTATATTAATAGAACTAGTTCATTGTGCGCAAAAGTGATGCAAGCGACAAGACGAGAGGCTGTTCTTGTATGAAGTTACTCTCTTGCAACCTACTTAGATCCACGTTACAAAGCTAAGTTATTTTCACCTGGTACATTAGAACGAGTTAAATCATCACTTGGCAAAGCAGTTGAAGAGCTTCAATCTCTTGAATCTGTCGCTTCGTCACCCACCAAAAGAATAAAAGTTTCAGTGACAGAACCAACACCTTCAACAAGCAAATCTATCACAGAATCTGTCTCTCAGTTTCTTGAGTCAAGCAGCAATGACGAGACCTACGCGATGTCAAAAGATGTAGTAAAAATGATCGAGAGCTATCACCAAGAAAAACGCCTGGCTGCATGTGACAATCCTATTAGTTGGTGGAAAAAATACGCAGAATATCTATCCATACTTGAGTAAACTTGCAAGGAAACAGTTAGCCTGTCCTCCAACAAACGTACCAAGCGAGAGATTATTTAGCAGTGCTGGATTAATATATGATGAAAAGAGAAACAGACTGGCAGCAGAAAAGGCAGAAAAATTAATGTTCCTTAAGCATAACCTTCCTATAATTAAGTTTGAACATTAAACGATGAACATCTTAGTTTACTTTATTTTAATTACTCATTTATAAATATGCCTAATAAAACTTTAAACTTAATATAAATAGTTATCAAGCTAATTAAAGATCTCTTTCTATAAGGGTGGAGGTTGGGGAAAGAGGTCGGTGGGGTGCATTTGAGTTGGGTTCACGTCCCGCATCCTGGTAACACAATTATGGTTTCTAATTGTGGCTGAAAATCAACAAAATATAACGAATTTATTTTCAGACGAATTCACTAATTGATTTCTATATTAGTTAGATGCTTGATATTATTTTATATGTTCAGAGAAAAGTACAGCAATTATTGTACAATTAATCAATTATACTACATTATAGCTACAGCTCTCTCTATATAATAACTTATTATATACGTTAAACACAACAAATCTCGAATATATCCTAAAAAATAACGAAAATGTAGACATCCGCATCCGCATCCGCATGCGCGGATGTTGAAATCAAACATCCTCATCCGCATCCGCGGATGTGAAAAAAATGACATCCGCTACATCACTAATATATATATATATATATGTAAAGAACGACGCTTGTGTAGAAGAACGTTCCGCACAAGATGAGGAGGGAGAACGAACAAATGAAAAATGAGGTAACCACCCGGGAATCGAACCCGGGATCTTCCGATTGCGGGGTCAGATATGCTATCCACTACACCATGGGCCTCGATTAATCAGAAGTCGTAATTCTCCTACGAGGCCCATGGTGTAGTGGATAGCATATCTGACCGGCAATCGGAAGATCCCGGGTTCGATTCCGGGTGGTTACCTCATTTTTCATTTGTTCGTTCTCCCTCCTCATCTTGTGCGGAACGTTCTTCTACACAAGCGTCGTTCTTTACATTAATTATACTGTGTGTGTTTGCAGTTAATATATATATATATATATATATATATATATATATATATAGGGTGTCTCAGAAGTCGCGCACCATAGGCTTTATTCAGATTTACGAGGTTTACGAGTCGAAATGGTTTATAAGTGATGTTTAATTACAATATATGTTCGATAATGTTCCAATAATAAAATTAATAGTATGTACAGTTAATCAAAAAGTTATCTTAAAATAATTAAATTGAATGAAGCTATATTAGCCAATGGTGCGCGACTTCTGAGACACCATTGTCTAATGTAGCTTAATTGAATTAATTACTAATTTTATTATTGGAACATTATCAAACATATATTGTAATTAAACATCACTTATAAACCATTTTGACTCGTAAACCTCGTAAATCTGAATAAAGCCTATGGTGCGCGACTTCTGAGATACCCTGTATATATATATATATAATATATATATCTAATATATATATATATAATATATATATATATATATAGTAATTCAAAAGTTCATGTTAGTTAAAAATTTTATATTTGGTAAAACAAAGGTAAATCACGCAAAGCAAATATGCGCTTTAAAAACAGTTCGCTGTGCGTGTGTACCTTATATCCGAGCGGAAAAAAAGGATTGAACATACTGTGTAAAATATAAAGTACTTTAAGGTTACGTATATAGTAGGTCGATAGTACAGAAAGAGTAGCTGAAACAGTTATCTTCTTGACGAGAGGTGTCCTCTGAAATTAAGTGAAAAATGTAGTCCTTTTTTTTTTCTCTCGGATTTAAGGTACACGCAGCGGACAGTTTTTAGAGTGTGTCAGTATTCAGACAATACTAGGCATTATATTTAAATAAATAAGATAACGGCACTCTAAATATTTTCTATAACCTTCAAGTCACTTACGCATGTGCACCCCCATTTTCATTGCCCTTGATTTAAGATTTAAGAGCTGGAGGATATCATGCGTGAAATGAGGTGGAGCTCCGTTCTGTGGAAAGATAGTTTCATCGTGGCCATAAGATTTTACTGTAACTGAGACAAGGAAAAACTGCTTGGAGTATTTCGTGATAATTTTCCCCATTTACGTTCATTGTCTATCCTTCTTTAACATCTCGTGAAAAAAAAGAAAAGCTCAGTGACTCTTGTCCGAGAGAACACACCAAACATTACATTTTAGTGTATCTCGCTCATACTTTCAATATGCTCTCGGCTTTCAGGTTCCCAGATACAACAACTATGCCCGCTAACTTTCCAAAACGCATAAATGTCGCCTCATCGCTAAAGTTAAATGTTGTCCAAAAGAGATGCATCACGCCCAAAATGATTAGACAAGGGATGGCAGATTTTTACCCTTTGTTCTTGATCCATTTCACGTATCATGCATCTCAAATTTTTATGGTTTTATTTTAATGTCCTTAAGCATTCATTGAATAGTACAATAACTCATTTCCAGCTGCAAAACTGCGGTGTCTGATTGACAGTGACAAGCAGTAAATGCTTTCTCGACCATCTGCCGATTCTTTTCTGATAGAGCCGACTTCGGACATCCAGCAAGAGGTTTATTCCTGAATAATGAAAATATATAATGACAAGAAAAACAAATCAGACATAAATTTCTGTAATATATATATATATATATATATATATATATATATATATATATATATATATATATATATATATATATATATACTGTACAGTATATGACAATGAAAAAGTTTATTGGCAGACCATTAGTCCATAGGACAAATATTAATAATACAAAAACTAACAGTAAAATACAATGAAAATTCAAATACTAAAGATAGCAATACAATTAATGAAGAATAACAATGTCGAAGTTAACCCTGTAGCGCCCAGCGTTACTTTACTGATTTTGTTCTGGCTAACGCCAGACGATTTTATTCAGTTTCGGAAAAGACCTCCAAGTACTTAGAGGGTTAAGTGGAGCTACAGACAAACGTTTTCATGCCACGAATTTCATAGTTTAGAAGACATAGGACGGGATTGATGAATAGCTTGGATAATAATCGGTTAATTTTTTAATTCTTTGCAATATATATATATATATATATATATATATATATATAGTGTTTGGAGTAACGTCGTTACTTATTTTGTAACGGTAACGGTAACGCCGTTATTTTATTTATATTGTAATGAAATTGGTAACCCCGTTACTTTTCATTCCATTTTCAGTCATCATTCGTTACTCGTTACTTTCTTCTATGCTCAACTTGGAAACGAATACGAATGAAAATGGCTTCACACAAAACGTGTGCAAATATGTTAGAACAAAACACTTACGAAAAAGAGTGATTCAACATATGGACAGACTGTCCTTAAAAAAGGACATTTTTGAAAAATTGTTTTTCTGAAATGTAACAATGTCTTCCTGAAAGACATTCAGAAATAGTTTTAGGATTTCTATTTTTTCTTATATGAATAATCCATTAATCCTTTAGGCATTTTGTAATTTTTTATTCACTATTTATTTTAATGAATTCTCTTCAATAATTTTCGTTTTTGTGATACTAAGTACAAAGAGCAATTTTATTTTACATTTTTAGTTTTTTACTTAAGATCTATTGATCGCTATTAATATTATTTCAAATGGTAATATTGTTAAATTGTATTGCTTATTATTTAAGTATAAGTCTAAAATCAGGTATTGTTTCATTGTATGATACAGCTGACCTTAATTAAATATTTGCTCGATATTCAGAAATTCTTTTATAATTGCGATGTAGACAATCATATTCTTATATTGAAAAATACTATATTTCCTAGTTTATTATAAAAGTAACGCTAACGGTAACTGTAACGCATTACTTTTCCATAGAAGTAACTGTAACGGTAATGACGTTACTTTCTATTTCAAGTAACGGTAACAGTAACACCGTTCCTTTAAAAAGTAATGCGCCCAACACTGTATATATATATATATATATATATGTGTGTGTAAAGAACGACGCTTGTATAGAAGAACGTTCCGCACAAGATGAGGAGAATGAACGAACAAATGAAAAATGAGGTAACCACCCGGGAATCGAACCCGGGATCTTCCGATTGCCGGTCAGATATGCTAACCACTACACCATGGGCCTCGATCAATCAGAAGTTGTAATTCTCCTACATACGAGCAGAAACCAATGCTCGAGGTGTAGTGGTTAGCATATCTGACCGGGAATCGGAAGGTCCCGGGTTCGATTCCCGGGTGGTTACCTCATTTTTCATTTGTTCGTTCTTTCTCCTCATCTTGTGCGGAACGTTCTTCTATACAAGCGTCGTTCTTTACATTAATTATACTGTGTGTTGTTTGCAGTTAAAATGTGTGTGTGTGTGTGTGTGTGTGTGTGTGTGTTAGAGTACAGTACCAAAACTTTTCCAAATATTGTCAAATTTTAATTAAATTGTGGTATCTGGCATATTAAACTCGACGCTTTGACAGGAACGAACAAGTTTGGAAAATATCGTGAAATAGAATCAGAAATCGCTGCTTCTAAAATGAAAACAGATTTAATGTCTTAGAAAGAATATTTGATCCCTGATTTTGAGGATTTTAGACAGTTCTTTCGCATTTTATGTGTAAAAATACTCCGGTTTTATATGGCAATTATGCTTAATTTTTTTTATTCCCATTATTTCCTTGTTAATATTAGTAATGCATTTATTTGAAGTAAGAAAGCTGTAGTTAACACGAATCCTTTGGATTAACAATGCATGCTCATTAAAATGACTTTTAAAACATACAAAGTACCGTATAACCAAACGTATATGATCACCCTGTATTTCATATTTATTCCAAGTCTTACATCTTATAATAAGAATTTTTGAAATGAGGCCTACTTAGGCCTACTAATACTAAACGAAGCGTAGTATAAATCGGCGGATAAGTCCCACCGGCGTATATACGTCGAAGGTAGATTTTTGATCCGGAATGGCCCAATTTGTATAAAATCCGTATAAATCGAACCCTAATTTTGAGGGTTGACATACTTTCTCATTTCTCCTATTTTGACAAGAAGTTTAATCGTAGGAAATTGGGGCTTTCCAAAGCGGATGACCCTTTATAAAACTTCGCCTGATTTGTAGCAAAGCTTGAAAAGTTTCTGGTTTTCTCCATACACGCAGTTTTTTTTTTGTTGATTCCAATTTGTTACTCCATTCCTCCAGTTCTAATCTCTTCCGCAAGTCGAAAAGCTAAAAAAAAATTCTCGAAATTCGTATAAGTCGCACCCTAGTTTCTCGACCCGAACATTTAGAAGAATCCTCGACTTATCCGCCGGTTTATATGGTAACTAAATTATTCAACAATAACCTAATGCTAACTTAACTGGGGTTTACTGGTGACCTACCAGGTACTTAGAGATTAATAGTGATGAAACACATCCTAGCTTAACTTACAATTTAACTAGACCAAACCATCTAACCATGAATGAGTTAATACGAGGACTAACGTTGGTATTTGAACAGTAATGTAATCAATCTTAGTAGATCTTAAAAGGGCGATAAAAGCAAGTTAATTTCTGGAAGTTACATGTAACCCAACTCGATAAAAATAATGTTTGAGAAGTGTTTAATCCCCCTCAAACATTATTATTATTATTGTCGTATAACCGATAGGGTGGCCGGTATATTCCCCCACGGTATATTCCACCACGGTAAATTCCACCAGGTAAATTCCACCAATGGTAAATTCCACCAAAGTAAATTCCACCAAGTAAATTCCACCAATGGTAAATTCCACCAGGTAAATTCCACCCCAAATTATTTAAAATAAAATATGATGTAAATAAGTAAAATGTAAATATTTTATTCATATGGGTACAAATAGAAGAATACAACGAATATTACAATAATTTATGGTGTTCTTCCAATATGTGCTCTACCGCGAAATTTACATTCCAATACGTGATCTACCTTAGATTATTCGGATTAGCAGCAGGTACGTTAGTTAGCCTTATAAGGCTAACTAACGAAAATATCACGACTTAACCTAACCAATCGTCAAGGGCGTATAGTTGACCTAACGATTGGTTAGGTTAAGTCATGATATTTTCGTTAGTGCTAATCCGAATAATCTAAGGTAATATTTACATTTTACTTACATTACTTAAATATGATTTAAATAAGTAAAATGTAAATATTACCTTAGATTATTCGGATTAGCACTAACGAAAATATCATGACTTAACCTAACCAATCGTTAGGTCAACTATACGCCCTTGACGATTGGTTAGGTTAAGTCGTGATATTTTCGTTAGTTAGCCTTATAAGGCTAACTAACGTACCTGCTGCTAATCCGAATAATCTAAGGTAGATCACGTATTGGAATGTAAATTTCGCGGTAGAGCACATATTGGAAGAGCACCATAAATTATTCTAATATTCGTTGTATTCTTCTATTTGTACCCATATGAATAAAATATTTACATTTTACTTATTTACATCATATTTTATTTTAAATAATTTGGGGTGGAATTTACCATTGGTGGAATTTACCTGGTGGAATTTACTTTGGTGGAATTTACCATTGGTGGAATTTACCTGGTGGAATTTACCGTGGTGGAATTTTCCGCGGTGGAATTTACCTAGAACCGACGGATAGTGTCTACAGCTTCACGTGATATCCGAACTACGGGTCGCTGCATAATCTGTACGTAGATGATGTCATCCAGCCACGTCTAAACAGTAGATATAACATCGTTTAACTTCGTTTAATCAACGGCAATCGGTGTTACGAGATGTTCAAAACGTACCCCAATTAATAATATAATTAACCTTACAAAAACTTAGGGGGCCAGAGTAAGAGAGTAGGATGACATTGATGAAATATAAACCATGTTTGGTTCTCCCTCAGATAATTTATTTTGGATGAATTGACAATTTCGTCTTTTAAAAGGAGAAAAGAAATTTTAAGTCAAATTCGACCATAAAAAAAAACTTTTAAGTAAATATACTTTTAAAATAATCTCACTGGTCAAGTCGCGACTTTAATCCCATTGCCAAAACATAATATACATGTATGTGGTAAGTTAAGGATTATCAGAAAGGTTTCCAACCGTATCACTGCATGGAATAATTTTAGACTTGAGGGCAGCGAAGAGATTCGGGAAACGAAATACCACACTAAAATGCCTATATTTTTCATGTAGAAAAATACAATCTGAAATGGAGAAGAATCATTTTTATCTGAAACTTTTTTGATATAAAATAATATAAGCAATAAAATTTATTTATTGCATCTATTCATCTCTCCCGCCTTTCCATACACTCACACACACGCACATATACATACACGCACATACAAAATGACTGGTGGACATGTTTCAAAGCAGATGTTATCTTGCATAAAATTTATAATACAGTACGGGCAAATATTGATATGCAACGTATCATGCTGATGCAAGCTGGTAATGGATATGTGCCACTATATCTGTATAGACATGGCACTGTATATATACAAACATAATTTTTTTAAATACAAGAGCGGTTCTACCAGTTATAAATTCTAGTATCTTGTCTTTTTTATTCAAATTAAACATATTCTATAAAAACAGCGCGAGAGAGCTACGAGCAGTCGATTCATTGATACGGTTTAGGGCCTAATACAGTTATAGTGACTCCGCTATTGGAAGTGCTTAGAAAGTAATTGGACAAAGGTTTATAAAGTAAATTAAAATATACAACTCTCTTAATATCATTTTGGGGTATTTTTCATGCAGATAAGAAAAATGTGAACACTTTTGACTGCGTTCTCTCTTTAAGAAAAATGAAGGCACTGAGGTCATGGAGGGGGTGGGGGGTTCAACTTCAACCAACTTCAACTACGATGGAACTGGTAATAAAAATCCCGGAGTTAGCGCAATGAGACGTATTACGGTAGTTGGCTTCAGCACCATGCCAGTTTCTGGCTCTCCTTACTGTTTGTCCGCGTTCAATTGCATTTTCCCCTTGATAAAAAATATTTTAATGTTTTCGCTTTTCGAGTGTGCAGCTCGAAGAAATGTTTAATTTGTTTAATTGTGAAAAGGACCTCATTTTCTCAAACTCCGAGATTGTTTCTCCGTACGACAGCTGAATGTGCTTCTGGGATGAATTTCATTTTTCCGAAACCACTTCGTTGAGGGGATGGTGTGGAATAATTGTTTGTTTCTGTTTCGGATTAGTTTTAGAAGTGATTCACGATCACTACATTATAATGCCGAGATTTTGGTATCTGGTTTTCACTCGTAAATAATAGAGTAACTTCTTTGTTCTTTCCTGTTCAGTAAATTCATTTGGGTATTAGTTAACATAGTGGCGCTCGTTGTTATGTAAGAAGTTGTCTCTTCTCCATCGTATGCAGAAAATTTTCATTTTCCACTTGTCACGGGGCTTCCAACAGCGCAGGAAACAAAGATTTCTGGTAACCTTCTATACATAGAAATATTATCTTTTATTATCTTAAATCACTCCAAAAAAGAAGTTTTGGAGACCACTTCTTCTATCTAAAGAAGTTATGTATTATTAAGAGAAGTTATCATATCATCTAACAAGAATCATTGATACCACCCACCCACCCACAAAAAAAGAAAATCTTTCCCCCCCAGAATGCAACCTCAAAAAGAAGTTATAAGTTCTAAATTTAGAAGGTTTTATTATGAGTGAGAGTGATGGAGGTAACTGTTCAGCCTATCAGTTATTGATAATTTTTGTCTTCTTTATGATTTCCAGCGTGTTTACATAGAAAATCGCTCCAACACTCTCCAACAAATGTTTTTCTCTCTCATGTGAGTATACGCCATACGAAACCATTTCCTAAATGATCTGATTAAGACTTATCCTTTCCACTCAACTCTGTTAAAACCACAAACTTAAGCACTGTGCCAGGTGAATTCATTATGAAAATAGATTTTAAAAAGGAAAAAAGACAATTATACAGCGTACGCTCTAAAGTTTAATTGATCCATCAAACCATCAATACTAAAAATTTAATTGGTCATATATATATATATATATATAATTTAGGGTGTGACAGTTGCCCCAACTTTGTCCTACAATGCTGTTCAAAATTTTGGTGTTGCATATTGACATAAAAAATACCCACGTGCAACTTTTGAAGATTCATGCATATTCGAGTGAGCACCAGCAATTTGAAAAATAGCGATTTTGCTTATACGGCATACGCGCCTATATATGAGATTACACAACCATCATAAGGGATATTAACACAAATCATTTGCCTGTCTTAATTAAAAGCTGTTATCACTAACAGAAAAAAGTTAATCATTCTTATTCTCTCATGGTACATTAAGGGGTTTTATCATATATTCACAAGGTATTATTTCTCTAGAGCAAGAAACCATGATTTCTGTTCGGAAACAGATGATCGTTTGCGCTGATTAGGAACGCGGAGTCTGTCATTTTCAACTACTTGAAGGACTTCTTGAAAGCGCTCCTCATCCCTGGCAACATTAAGAAAGTCATGGCAAAGTTTACACCACGCTCTGCAGCCTCATTGACGACCTGAAGCTTGTCCACAACCCGTTTCATGTTCAGGTAGTCGTCATGATCCGCCCTTTCACTGGCTGGACTGTGGAGAAACTGATAGGGCATGCCTAAAATGGTGAAGAACCGGCTTGAGTCAGGCCCAATTAGGTCCACCAGGGCAGTGCCACTTTCTGGGACAGGGGGAAGATATGGCTTTCCATAGCCCCCATGATTGAGCCCCACTCTCTTAGTAACTTCAGTGCCTTCATGGCAAAGAAGGGCCTTCCTCATCTCCTCTTTTGTCCTTTCTTGTACTTGGGACGAGAACAAAGCCAGTGGGGCCAACTCCTCAGTTAGGTACCAAGTGTGTCTACGAGTGCCACACGTGCTTTGTCAACTATTGTGGCGTCATATGGGGCAAATTCAGCCAAGGTTTCGACCAAATTCAAGTCATTCAGTGGCGCACTTGCTGGAACGGGGCAAACAATCCACCATGGGACATAAACAGCGACTGTGAACACAGCAAACCGTTCTAACTTGCTGATTTGACTTTTAGTCACAACCTCGGCTTTGGAAACTGCTCTTTGATCTGGCCTGACAAAAGAACAATTTTGAGGGTATAGAGCAGTTAGCCATCCACCTTGCTTTGTGAAGTGCGCCGGGGTAGACCATTGTGAAGTTCACTGGCTCGGATCCTTTAGTTACAAGCAGCAGACAAAGCTCTACCAGCTCCTTGTAGTCGCCACGTGTAAATGGTTGGGCTAGAGATTCACGGAAGAAGTCAGCCATCTCCTGCTGGCGCTCCTCAAACACTCCAGGCATTGCGGGGTAGTAGTATTTCTTTTTTTCATTGTACGCCAGTTGAAAATCTGATAAAATGTGCTATTTTCACACTTATTTATGAAGTTCATAAGCTGAAATAGCAATACTTGCTGGTACGACGGTGCTAGCTCAAACATGCACCGATCTCCAAGAAAATTTACAGGGGTGTTTCCTAGATAAATACACAACACTAAAACTTTGAACAGCATTGTAGGACCATTTTTTGATTTTTGGAGGGCAACGGTCACACCCTAATATATATATATGGAATATCATGCATGAACACGCACGTGTTCATGCATGATATTTCATTTATGAGACTCCAGCTTTGCACCAGATAGTTTGAATGAAATGCTGGTTATTACCTCGAGTGCAGGAGGGTGGGTTAACATGTAAAATGCCTCTGGAAGCGAAAGCGTTATGCGTTTCCTAGGTTGTTTAAATATAGAACAGGTTGCGTCACCTTTTATTTCGTCGTAGTGTAGTGGTTAGCGCCCTCATCTTCTACTTAAGAAGTAGTGGTTTGGATCCTGGTGGGGGCGATTTTTTTCATATATATACTACGTATGTTTCCAAGGACTTTCGTTTATTCTCATGATATCTTCATCCCTAAAGAGATATACAATATAACGAATGACCTTCGAATCGTTCCAGTATTTCCGTAGGTACGTATCATGTATTTATTTCACGTGCTTAACGGTGAAATGCATCCAACGTGTGTACACACACACACACACACACACACACACACATATATATATATATGTGTGTATATATATATATATGGACTAATTAAATTTTTAATATCATTCGTCTGTATAAATCATTTAAATTTTACAGTTCATGAATACTTTGTTATGAACTGATATTACTGATATTACAGTTTTTATTTCATATGTATTTATGCAATGGACCGAGTTGTTTTTACTCAAAATTATTAATTATTATTATTTTATTATTATTATTATTCATTTTCTCGATTTCCTATCAATTTAATTCAAATATTATTAGATTAATAACTAGATTTATTCTTCAAAAAAATTAACTTTTGATTGAACACAAAAATGAGTTCTTGAATTAATTACCAACGATTTGTTTTTCTTCTTAAAAAAAACAAAAAAAAAAGTTGTTAAGAAGTTTGAAGTGAGTAAAAGGACTTATTCCTTTTCAAATGCGTGAGAGTTTTTTTTCAACCCTTTGACGCCAAGACGTGCAAAATTGCACCAACGAAATAACTGACACTTCTGCTGCTGTTAAACGTGTATTTTCTGCTGGACAGAAATGCCAGACAGGGTCGATATGACTCGAATTGGAATGCATTAAGAAATATAGTAGGAAGTATTATTAAGAGACTTTGTTTTGCGCTGTTTCTAATTTTTTTTACCTCTGATCTAATAGTGATCTGTATCTGCTCTTGTTTAGGGGTCATCCACAAATTACATAAGTGATTGGAAAGGTCAAAATGGTTGGTTGGGGCAGTTAAAAACTGCGAAAATCCTCTTTATTTACATAATTTATTGGTGGTTTGTTAGCCACAAACGATAAATAAACAAAAATTATCTCTTAAGGCTGAATACTGAGCAGCACAGTTACGTAACATTACGTAACTGTGCTGCTCAGTTACGTAATGTTACGTAACTGTGCTGCTCAGTTACGCAATGTCACGTAACTGTGCTGCTCAGTTACGTAACACAGTTACGTAACATTACGATTTTTGCATTGTTCTATAGTTAGAAGCGTCAGAATGACCAAATTTTACTAATTTTTGTACAGTTAGTTATTAACTAATAATTATTAACTATGGTTATAGAAAACTTAGTAACTAACTACGTAACTAAGTTGTTTTAGGGGAACAGGTCGGTAACTAACTAAATAAGTATTTTTCCATAACTATCCTAACACTGGTCTTCGCTTCGCTTTAATGAAACGGTGTTATCCCCTGTCACTCTATAACGCCACATTTACTAATGAAAGTTCAAACAACTCCAAAACACGGCTGCCCATTTATTACTTATTGAATCAGATGACCAATGAAGGTCAACTTTTTAAATGACCTTTTGATCATCACTGACAAATATAATGATACATCATTTTGGTTTTATTACAATTACATAATTTATTTCATAATTTTTCTTCCTTAAATGAGGGGCCAGAGCCATTTTCCTATAATCGAAGACATTGATATAATTTTTCTTCCTTAAATGAGGGGCCAGAGCCATTTTCCTATAATCGAAGACATTGAAGTCGGACATCATCATGCGTTTGCATGACTTTCCTGAAGAATACTTATGAATCACGAGTGGGTAGGGTGGGATGTTCACTAATGATTTATAAATTTTAAATAAATTACATCTTGTTATTCAAATTGTTTCTTAGTAAATTATATTTAAAATAAAGATAATATAAATGCTTATTTTATGTATATATATATATATATATATATATATATATACATATATATATATATTATTATATATATATATATATATATATATATATATATGCTGCAAACCACAAGGAAAGAGAAAAACGATTCCAAGGCCTTTCGTGTATTCAAAGCTACACCTCGTCAGGGAATGAAGATAAAAGGCGAGATGCCCATAAATATATACAATGTACAGGAAGAACAAAACAATTAGCACATACTTAACAAGGGTTAATGAGAGGCAAAGAAATTTTAACATGATATCGTCAATTTATACTCCCGCACTGTTATTGAAAGTGTTTTTAAAATGAATAAATGCACATTCTAGAATATTTCTTTCTATTATATCTGTGAAATTCATCCCATATATATAATTAGGGTGTCTCTTATTGGGTAGTCAAAAATTGAAATGTTGAATTATTTTATCTGCGCCCCCTAAAATAGTTCCATTTAGCATAAAAACTAAAACTTGAAAGTTTGACACAAATTGGCTCATATTTAGGGTCGCCCCGGCTAATAAAAATGGTGACCATGGCATAATAGCTCCTGACATATGATTATGCTCATTATACACATAATTCCTTCCTTCTTTTTTTAGTTTGATTCGTTTTTATAAGTATAGGCCTTCTATTTATCATTGATCCTTTTCTAACCTATCTTTGATGTTGTTATAATCCATCCTTTGGTCCTCAATCCTTCTTTATCCCAATCCTTTTTCTCCTATCCAAAATCCTTCCTGGCTTTTTTTATATACAATCGCAATGAAGCATTGCTACAAAAAAAACCATTAGTTTATTATATAGAGATAATTCAAAATGCCAGTGCTATTTACATACTTTAATTACTTTAATTAGCTTATTTCCTTATACAACATTTATTTAATATACAATGATTATACAGTATGGTATATTTTAAGGTGCGACCTCATTGATGGTTATTTTTTGAGAAGAACAGTTTTTGATGGAACTGGGTGACTCTGGCGGTGTTTTGCAACAATTTGGAGCAGGAACTGGAGCTGCTCTTCCCCCACTGTCAATTCTTATTCAGCTCTTGAACTAAAGCTACTGCACGTTCTGCCCGGTCATTTACAACAGATAGAGCTGCAACAATAGCTCTGGCCCTTAAATATTCACAGTTGGATGTCCAAGTGCTGGGTGCCTTGTTCAGAAATCCTTCTGGCAAATTCAGCTTAGTGAAGAATTCTCTAGTATTTCTTGTAACAAGTTGGTGTAGTCCTTCACCAGAGCAGAAGGTCGATTCAGGAATCCGAGGACGCTTGGGTGGTCTATCAGTGGACTCATCTTCTAATGCCTTTACCATGCGTTTCTTTACATCTGTAGTAATTCGCTCATCAAAGAAAGCAAGACCAACTGCTTCTTCAGACAGGTACCATAAGTGGTTAGAGAGCTTTTTTTTAGTTGCATCAAAATCTTTTTGTTAGGATAATTAATCAATGACCTCATAAGGAGCCAGTCATTAAATGGGGTTTCATAGGGAGTGAGGATGTTGTCCAAGCTTCATATAGATGAGAACAGAAAAAGGGAAAGATCTCGAATTCCTCGTTCTTCAGTCTAGTCATCTTGAACTGGTTTCGAAAAAGCCACATCTTGATAGAATAGAGCGCTTTGGACATCCAGCGAGCTCGATGCATGGCACCTGGTGCACGAAACTTGATGCCTTTATTGGGGACACCTCCAAGAAGATGATGGACAGATCCAAAAGTTCTTGATAGTCATCCCGTAGCATAGGTGCCTGGGATCTAGCAAACTGAATTAGTTCAGTTTTAGACTGGATAATTGCTTCTTTAGTAATCGTGTCTGTCTCACCTGTTTGGAACTGGCTTTGATCAACAGAATCCAATTGTCACGAAAACGCTTAAAGATCAATATCTCTGGACCAGTTGATGTAGATCCCAATGTTGCTTCAAATGCAGCTCCCAACAATAAATCTAAAACATGGTGTCTACAAGGCAAGTACAAAACATCATGTCCCAATTTTGCTTCGATGAGAGCACAGGCTCCACTATATTGACCCGTGTTTGAAGCTGTTGTATCGAACAAATTGCTTTTACTCTCTCTGTAATTCCTCATTCATTCAGGCAGTTAAAGACGGCTTCAGCTTGTGCTTCTCCAGTTGAGTTTGGGATTTTGGGGACACCAAGCAGCTGTTCAACACCAGTCCTGACACAAGTACTGGGAGACGATCAATGTGCTTGTGCGAGGTGAGGTCCTCCATCATCTTGCCATCCCAGTGGCTGTCATAGAACATTCTCCATGGAAATGCTCCTTAAGTTCTTTAGCATGACGAGCTCGGTTCTTATTTCGAAGGCGATGGATAGAATGTTGGTTTATGTTGTAATCTGAAGCGTCCAAACCAAAGCTTTTAGCTGCCTCTGCGAGGATAAATGTTGCCTTTCTAGAGGAAATTTGTGTACGATCCAGGCAGCAGACATCTGAATAGTCATGATGTTTTTCATGACTCGTTTTTTCTTAGATTTTGGTAAAGCACAATCAGTATAATAATTGTGAAAATATAAATAACATAGTTTATTATCTGATAATAGCAAAAAGAAGTATAGTGATACACAGTTACACATCTTTTACTTATGACAGCAGAACACTGAATGATGACAAATAAACAATTGCAACATAATCTGGAGCATTCTTGATGAAACATGTTTAAACAGGTTGATCTTGTCTTATCAAGCAATATTTTCAGCTACAAACTTGACAATTATCTCTAATATATTCATTTAATTGAATTCATCATAAATATGATGATTAATAATTAAAAACATATGTTTAGTATACTTGACAACTGCTAGTAATTTCAAATATTAATTGCATAAATAATAGCTATATTTTTGAACTTTAATAAGCGGGGGCGACCTCTAGAAATTGTTCAATCCAAAAAACATTTTATATGTGATGTTTTTTCAATCAATGGAACTGGTTGAGGGGGCCCAACCTAAAAAAATCAACACTTCGAAAATAAGAGACACCCTAAATTATATATATATATATATATATATATATGGAAAATAACCTGGAACACGGGCCCAGAACTTGTTAATATCCTGCCCAAAGAACTGTGGAAAGTCCCTCACCAGCAATTCCTGTCTAACTACGAGAACAGGAGGAAAGCTGTAAAAAAAAAAAAAAATCCTCCACCAAATTCTGCAGATGAGGCGGGGTGCTGCAAAGGGGTCGACCACAGACCGATCTTGAACCGTCATTCGAAACCAATATAATATATATATATATATATATAATATTTGTAATTTTTTTGTTTTTTCTCCTTTAGCAAAATGGTTGGTTGGTGTAATATGGTACGTATACTTTCAGTAATAATAATAATAATAATAATAATAATAATAATAATGATGATGATAATAATAATAATAATATTTCCATTTAAAAATTTCAGAATGTTGGTCACATTTTCTCTCATAAAATAACTTATATAATATTGATGATGACTCGTTGAATATATGGTTTCGCGCTGCCATAACTCATAAGCCACGATGGCATTTAATTAATTAATGTCCTTTTAATATCCACCCTTCTCTTAATCGCATTTAAGTACATTTAAGCCCTTAGATTAATTAAAAGATAAGTTTCACACTTCACTTTTGCGTCATTTCACATTTTTACTTTGTAAATAAAGCGGTTTTTTGTATCGGTTTTTCTGTATAAGGGTTTACAGGGGCGTAGCTAGATTTTCTTTTCGGAGGGGCTAATATATATATATATATATATATTATATAGAAGAGAGAGAGAGAGAGAGAGAGAGAGAGAGAGAGAGTATATCACTAAATCAAAAGTAGGAAATATAAACTATTAAAACATAAATATTATTTTTTGTTTTCCAATTTAGAGTTTTTCAAAATTTTCAGTTTTGTTTTCGAGCTGATAGAGCAACGGTGACACAGATTGGTTTTTATATATATAATATATATATATATATATATATATATATATATATATATATACAGTGTGGCCATAAAGTCTGGAAACATAGGATATATTACTATAATTTTCTCCGTTATACATCATTATTATTATTATCCTAATAAAGCCTTAATACGATCCTATGTTTTCAGACTTTATGGTCACCCTATATATATATTAGGGTGTCCCAAACTCATAGGGTGCCAAATCTTTTTTCGGGATACAAATCAGCTCGTGTTGCGCTCTTTTGATGTTTCCCATTAGAAGTCTTCCTGTAAAATTTCAGAGAGATCGAAGGAAAGTTAAAGGTCCCGAACTTTGAACACTTTATTTCTCCTCTTAACTGAAAGGCAAATTAACTGAAATATTTCTCTCAAAAGTTCTATCACAAAGATGATTATACAAAATAAACATGTATTTTAATCTTAACACACAAACAACAATTTCAAAGCATCACATTTATGCATTTTAACTAAACACGTGTTTCATGAGATCCGTTTTTGTTCCCTTCCGGCTCACATTCCGCCGGTGTGAGTGGACAGTTCGAAGGAGGAACTGGAGGTCTTCTTCATCACGGCACAGAGGTTTGCTTGTGCATTTCTCAATGAGGGCGATGCCTCGCTCTGCTGCATCATTGACCACCATCAGTTCTGCAGCTCGGCTCTTTGCCAGACGGTAGTTTTCGTCAGTAGCCATGTTTCAGGTCTTTGGTGAGAAACGTGGGCTCAACTTGGAGAAACTGGAAGAGTGTGGTGGATCGACTCGTCACCCACGGACTTAAACGGCCATCCACTTGCAGTCCCTTGCCTTGGACCCGTTTGAGTCCTTTCCCAGGGCGCTTTTTTCAGGTTAGCCGTCATGTTACGCTTTTCATTGTCGTCAACTCTGTCATCAAACAGTGCAAGACAGATTAAGTCCTCCGAGATATACCACAGATGACGGAGCACAGCCCGGTAAGCTGTGTTTCCAACGTCCTTGTCAGGGTAACCTACAAGAAGATTGCACGGCCTAACGTCATTTTTGGGAGATTTGATGGCGATGGGAGCCTCGTGCCAGTGACGCACGTATACAAGGCTCACGAAGAGAGCATACGGCAAACCCCTTGCAGTTCTTGGAGACGAAGTTCGGAGAACTGGGACTGCAGTAATGCTATTTTCAGGCAGTAAATAGCTTTGGCCATCCATCTGGCCTGATGGTAAGCCCCTGGAGGCCGAAGCTTGTAACGTCCTACGTCGTCTCCGAGGTACAAGAGGCTCAGTCGAAGAAGTTCTTCATAATCCTCTCGAGGATGATTACCACTTCTTAGGGCATCGCGGAGATAGTCTATTACCTCAAGTCGCATTTGTGAAAGGCAAGCATTGTCATTTATGAAGGCTTTAGCCACCTCGTCCTTGTCAAATGCATCCAACTGACAGTGGTTCATTGATGGCCAGGCCTCCTTGAATCTCCTGAAAAGTGGGATTTGAGGACTTGGTGGTGTTCCTAGGCACACGACGAAGACATCCTTGAGAATCACTTCGTGAACGTGATGACGGCAAGCAAACCATAAGAGAGATCTTCCCAATGCCGCTTCCAAACGCGCGCACGCACCTTGCACTATCCCTGTGTTTGATGCTGTCGTGTCAAACACCATGCCTATGATCTTGTCCTCAATTCCGACTAGGGTGAGCGCTTGATGGACTGCGCTTGCCATTTGCTGTCCTGTGCCGTCTATTATTTTCGGTGCTCCTAATAGCTCTTCCACACCATCCCCAGTCACCACAAACAGCATCCGATCGACTGACTTACCCTCTTGTTCGATGTCAGTGAGTATCTTTGTGTCCCAGTGGATCTGCAGTCGAGGTGGAAGCTGCTCGAGGTGGCCATAACATTGGTCCCTATCATTGTACGGGTCTTTTGGTCGGAAGCGGTGAACCGTGCTCTTTGATGGAACACTGTCAGGACCGAGAGCTAGGGATTTTGCAGTCGCAGCAAACGCTGATGTTGCCTGTCGAACAGAAAGGCCCTCGCGATCCCAAGTTGCTGCCAGGTCAAGATCACTCAGACTTTCTTTTAGTCTGTCATGTTTGGGAGCTTTCGAAGGTTTAAGTCCACAAGTGACGGCTTCGTTTCCACTGTCAGCTGACGATGTGCTAGAACTGCTGTCGGTAGCCTCTTCTGTGACTCCTACAGCTAGAGCCTCACCGTTTGACGCCGGTGTGCCCGCTCAAGAGCTCTTTCCCTTTCCTGTCTTTTCATTGTGGCTGCATTATATTTTCTATCTTCACCTCCCATGTAACTCGTATGTCGATCTGCCCTTTGGGAAATGAGGAATTCCTTGTCTTCAAGAGGGATATCTCCCCGATCCAGAACGTCTGAGCGGGCGACATCGAAATATCCTCCATATCAGCCAAGAATACATCCCGCTGCATATTGTAAGTCATTCCAGTCTTGTTCTTGTTTTTATGCAATTTCGATACCTCTGAACCAAAGCTTTCAGTTTAGTCGAGGCATGAACGGAGGTTGTTGCCAGATTCGAGTTGGTTCTAGCCAGATTTCTAATACAGCCGATATTACAGCCTTGACACTGTTGGAATCTGTCTTCTTTTGGTCGCGGTGATGGTAGAAGAAAAGGAGCACACGTCCATATTACTTGGTAATCGAGATTTAGCCAGCTCTGCTATCGGAGACCTCTCAAGAAGCCACAACTTGATGTTTGATCTTGTCAACGCCATAATGATCAATTCTGAAAACCAAAAAAACGTCATCAACGTCGGGACCTCTAAATATCATCTGATCGAGTTGAAAATCACACAGCCAATGCTTTAGCCCAAACCACATCCGGGCATGACACGAGTGGTCAGGTCGTCTTAAGAAAAAAAATTGGGACACCCTAATATATAATATATATATATATATTATATATATATATATATATATATATTATATATATATATTATATATATATATACTGACAGTCAAATTATAGTGTCGCTAGAAAAATGTGCTAGGGCTTAAAGCCATGCTGCCAGAGCCAATGCAATTTTTACGTAATACAATAGATCTACGTATGAAGTTGCAAAGACCTTTTACCCCTCCTGTCTTTAGTAATAATCCTGCACTTACGAAATTTATGAACTTTGATTCTCTCGATGTAGGTTGCGTTTATTTTTTCTTAAGTATTCAAAAACAAAAACTTTCAGCTTCTTTCACGTATTTTATACAGATAAGTTTTCTAACATTGTTTAGGCACCTAAAACTAAACATGAAGTTTGTTTTCCCACTGGAAATACTCAGCATTTATGAAGCAACAACTTTTCTTTTCCAGAAATGAATAATGGTTTACATGAAAGAAAGTCCTATAAAGAAACGCAGTGAAATAATGGGTCTGTATCGTCTTCTGCTATTCCGAAGAGATATCGCACGTAGGATTGGCGTTTCTCAGATTGAAGTGTCCAAAACCATTAAATGACTAGACAAGACAGGCTAAGTGAACAACAAGAAGAGCTGAGGAAGAAAATAAAGAAGACGACAGTAAGGGAAGATAGACTATTGGTTAGAACGTCCAAAACAAATAGATTCCTGACACAATTTAATACCAGGAAACAGCGTCTCATGGCGTCCAAAGGCGACTGAGACAGACAGGGTTGAATAGTCGTGTAGCTGTTAGAAAACCTTATATCTGAGGCATGAGGATAAGCAAACGCGAGTGAAATGGGCAAGAAAATACCAAAACTTCATGTTAGAAGACTGGAAACAAGTATTTGGCAGTAAAAGAAGACAGTATTTAGGAGAAGAGCTGGAGAAAAGTTTAAAGAGATCCGGATGGTGTCTACACTCAAGCACAGTGGTGGCAATGTAAAGTTATGGGACTGTTTCGCTAGTGATGGGACTAGGGACCTTGTGAAAACTGAAGGAAACCTCAACAAAGAGAGGTAACATTGTATCCTACAGCATCATGCCATGCCTTCCGGTCATCGTTTGATAACGACCCCAAACATAGAGAACTATACAACCAAAGCTATTTCAACAGAAACAGTGAAGATAGAGCATTAAGAATAATGAATTGGCCTCCTCAGTCCCCAGATCTAAATCCATTTGAGATTATGTGGGATGAACTTGAGTGAAAAGTAAAGTCGCGAGGCCCAACTAACTCCACTCAACATTGGGAATATCTACAAGAAGAGTAGAATAATTTGACATCAAATGAATTGGAAAAATTGTTGAAAAGAATGTCCAAAATATGCGAGACTGTAATAAAGCAAAAAGCAGGGTTTTTCAACGAAAAGATGTTACACTATAACAAGTTATTATAGTAGTATAGAGCAAATATGTAACGTAATTTCCATTAAAATGTGCATCTACACACATTGTTTCGACAGTAATCCTAACTAATCCCACCAGTTTTATTTTTTCAGTTGTGACACCATAAATTGACACTTATTTTTGGTTGGCAAGGTACTGGTATTGATGGATACCGTAATGAAATTGACTGGATTCTTTGGATCTGATATATTTGCATGTCGGTTATAAATAGATATAGAGTGTAACATATTTGTGGATCGTAGTCTATTATGACTTGATCCTCTGGATCCAGAGACTATATTTAGTTTTAAATCGATAATTAATTAGTTTTAAATTGATAATTATTTAGTTTTGTAAAAATTGGTTGTTGAAAATGTACAGGCAGTTTTTACATAGTGGAGCCACCTCGATGGGCCGAAGTGCCCCTAGTGTGCCCACTATAAAAATTTCATATGTTCTTATGTTCTTTGTGGTTCGGAACCCACGTAAAATTGTAGGTCCCCTCCGCCATCACGGAGGACATGCACAATACACAATTACGAACACAGTTAGGTAGACCAGCCATGAGTGAATCCTAGGGTGTTTGTTGGTCTGAAACATTATAACATTATAACATTATAATATATATATATATATATATATATATATATATATATATATATATATATATATATATATATATACAGGGCGTCCCAAAAAAATGTATACACACTTTAACAGCTGATAGCTCAATTGATGTTTCTTTCTTTCCAAGTTAAACCCATTAGAATTAATAATGGCAGTCAGACTAAGCTTTGAACAAAGGAAATTCATTCTAAAATGCTACTGGAAGTGTGAAAACGCAGTTGAAGTGCAAAGACAGTTTAGGAGGGAGTTTCAAACAGATCCACCAACGCGACTTACCATCACTCGAATTAGAGATAAGTTTGAAGCCGATGGAACTATTCAGAATGTCCACAAGAAGCGTTCCGGAAGACCACGGACATCGACAAGCCCCACAAAGCAAGAAAGAGTACTGGAAACGTATCACCAAAGTCCAAGAAATCTGTGCGGCAAGCGAGTCGTGAGGTAGGAATTTCAGAATCGTCTGTCCAACGCATTTTGAAGCGCTGTCAATGGAAAAGTTACATTCCAAGATTAGTCCATGTTATTAATGAAGATGATGATGATCCGGACCGAAGAGTGGAGTATTGCGAGTGGTACTTGGCACGATGTGGATGTGGATTGGACGAAGGGGTTTCGTAGAATACCCTCCGCGTTCACCAGACCTCACACCACTAGACTTTTTTTTATGGGGATACTTAAAAGACAAAGTCTACGCTATAAAACCTGCAACAGTCGCTGAATTGAGAGCAGCCATTGAACGAGAATGCACACAAATACCAAACGAAATGTTTCGTGATGTTTGCGATTCCATTGCTTCGCGTTATCAGCAGTGCCTGGACCAGAACGGACGTCAGTTTGAAAACAGGCGTTGACAAAACAATTAAATAATGTCTGTAGATTCTATTACATTTTGAAAATGAAATGTATTTTAATAAACACTGCCTTTATAATTATTTAAAGTGTGTATACATTTTTTTGGGACGTCCTGTATATATATATATATATATATATAGCCCTTACCTTACAACCTTACAAAGGTTCCGCGCGATGATTCCTCATTTCGAGAAGGTCAAGCTTGTCGCCCCTCCTCTCGAGTTGGCCTGGTGAAGTAGTGAGTTGGTTTCTTGTGCTCTCCACCTCACATAGCCAGGTACGCCAGGCTCATCGGGGATTGTTCTGAGCCAGGCGTCTGGTCTTCTTTTGAAGATGTCCACTGCAACTCCCTTCGTGTTTCTTAGGTCTTTGGGCAGCTGATTAAACAGTTTTGGTCCTCTCACAACAAAACTATTTTCTTTCAGGGTTAAGGATGTTCCCTGCCTCGCCTTTAATTTGGGAATACGACACAGTCTACCGTTTCTACTTTCCACCGTTGTTTGGGGAGTTATAGGGTTCAGAGTAAGATTAGGGACTAGTTTCTCCATTATTTTCCAAGTGTAAATAATGGTGTATCTCTCTCTTCTCCTTTCCAGTGAATATAGGTCTAGTTATAATGTTATAATGTTTCAGACCAACAAAGACCCTAGGATCCACTCATGGCTGGTCTACCTAACTGCGTTTGTAATTGTGTATTGTGCATTTAGTTCGCGTAACCTTTCCCAGTAATTTAGTTCTTATATATATATATATATAATATATATATATATATACCTTTCAACCCTTCAAAGGTTCCGTGCGATGATTCCTCATTTCACGAAGGTCATGCTTGTCGCCCCTCCTCTGGAGTTGGCCTGGTGAAGTAGTGAGTTGGTTATTTGTACTCTCCACCTCACATAGCCAGGTACACGGCTCATCGGGGATTGTTCTCAGCCAGGCGTCTAATCTTCTTTTGAAGATGTACACCGCAACACCATTCGTGTTCCTTAGGTCTTTGGGCAGCTGATTAAACAGTTTTGGTCCTCTCACAACAAAACTATTTTCTTTCAGGGTTAAGGATGTTCCCTGTCTCGCCTTTAATTTGGGAACACGACACAGTCTTCCTTTTCTACTTTCCACCGTTGTTTGGGGAGTTACAGGGCTCAGAGTAAGATTAGGGACTAGTTTCTCTATTATTTTCCAAGTGTAAATGATAGCGTATCTCTCTCTTCTCCTTTCCAGTGAATATAGGTTTAGTTCGCGTAATCTTTCCCAGTAATTTAGTTCTTTGCATCACTTGGTCTTGGCTGTGAAGCTTCTCTGAATCCTTTCTAGTTGTCTAATGTCTTCTTTTTTATATGGGGATGTTAGGACCGAGCAGTATTCCAATTTGGGTATGATCAGTGTTTTCAGTAGAGGAATCATTATATTCCTATCCCTTCGTGTAAAGGTTCTCAGTATCTGCCTAGTTATTATCTTTGCTCTGTTTACTGCTATCTTATGTTGTGTTTCAAATTTCGCATCATCAGTCATTACAACCCCTAAATCTTTTTGCTCTAGAATTTCTCTGAATTTCCTGTCCATTTGGGGTATAATGTTCCATGGACTTTAGGTCCTCTCTTTTTCCATACTGTAACATCTGAAATTTCTCAGTGTTAAACTTCATATTGTTGTCTTCCGTCCATTTGTAGATTCTGTTCATGTCGGTTTGTAGAGATCCTATATCTTCTGGGTTTCTTATTTTTCTACTGATCTTTGTGTCATCGGCAAGGGATGTTACTGTGCTGTCTCGGGTAACATCCTCATCTTTGTCAGTTAGTATGATTATGAAGAGCAGTGGAGCTAATACTGCTCCTTGTGGTACTGAGCTGAGGACCTCTGATTCTCATGAAGATACTCCTTGTACTGTAACGACTTGCCGCCGCTCACTAAGGAAATTATATATCCATTTCCCTACTTTTCCTGTTATTCCCATACAGTATATTTCAGTTTATGTATTATGATTCCATGGTCATAATTATCGAACGCTTTGGCAAAGTCTATGTATACCACATCATAGTTTTCATTACTTTCCAGTGCATCAGGAATGTTGTTGTAGTGTTTCATTAGTTGTGATAGGCATGATCTGCCTGACCGAAACCCATGTTGGTTATCATTGAATTTTTTCTGATTTTCCAAAAAGTCAGATTTTCTGTCTAACTATTCTTTCAAATATTTAAGTGAGATAAGATGTAAGCGACACTGGCTTGTAGTTTTTGGCCTCGGATCGATCTCCTCCTTTATATATTGGGACTATGTTCGCGCTCTTCAGGATGCCCGGTATTTCTCCCGTGTCTAGTGATCGTTTCCATATCCAATATAGGGGCTCAGCGATTGCATTCTTGCAGTTTTTGATCAGTGTGGAATTTCATTTATCCAGTCCTGCTGCTGAGTGTGCTTTTAGTTTTCCTATAGCTTGTGTAATATTTTCTGTCGTAAAAGTGTGTAAAATTCAATGATAACCAACATGGGTTTCGGTCAGGCAGATTATGCCTATCACAACTAATGGAACACTACAACAACATTCCTGATGCACTGGAAAGTAATGAAAACTATCCATAAAAATAGTAAATAAAACTGCATTTAATATTTTTTCTCTTGTTTTTGAGTGCCTCGTAATTCCTGTTAATTTTTGTTTTATATATATATATATATATATATATATATATATATGGACCTTTTCCAGTTTGTGTACCGTTTTTCATATAATTTATTTCTGAGAATATTTTTGTTAAAACTAAAGAAAATATCACGACTTAACCTAACCAATTATCAAGAGCGTACAGTTGATCTATTAGTAAATAGTAAATACTATTCCAGAAACAAACAATGTTATAATTAATAATGGATCAACTGTACGCCCTTGATAATTGATTAGGTTAAGTCGTGATATTTTCGTTAGTTTTAACAAAAATATTCTCAAAATAAATTATATGAAAAACAGTACACAAACTGGAAAAGTCCATATATATATATATATATATATATATATATATATATATATATATATATATATATTATATATATAAAACAAAAATTAACAGGAATTACGAGGCACTCAAAAAACAAGAGAAAAAATATTAAATGCAGTTTTATTTACTATTTTTATGGATCACCCTGTACATAATCCGATGTAACATAATTCATTTAATAATAATAATAATAATAATAATAATAATTCCTTAAGTCTCCTTCTAAAATTCAGAAAAGATTTTAAGTTAAAGTTTATATTTGGTGACTTTTAATTTACATAATTTTTGCATGTTTTTTGACCAAAACTTTTTCGTACGAAAGAATCTTAAAAATTGTGGAGTTTGCGTCAATTTATAAAACTGATGTGGCTCCATCGAAGGAATTTATTTTTCTTTCAAAGTATCAACTTCAGTTTCAATATTCACGGGATTTAAAATAAAGAAGCCAACCAACCATTTGGACCCGTAACTGGGTTGATTCGGGTAAAGTAAGAGTTGGGTTGGTTGGTTGGTTGGTTAATGAGGTTGTTCAATCTCTTCGCAGTTTCTAAGGTCATATAATAGTGGGAGGACCTACAGTTTAGGTAAAATCCAATACCAGAGGGTGCTATATAATCTGGATGCGGAGGAAGATCCCCATTCAACTACAACCCAGACCTACTGTCGCTAAACTTCGCTGATCGATAGAAGCAGTGTTGCGATACTAGCCTTGACGAAGTCCTTCATAACTAGAGCCCGGATGTTTAGGCACTAAAAAAACTTAAAATAGGCAGGCAAAAAAGGCACAAAAAAGGCATTTATTTTCAAAAAGAAACTCACACTGAGAACGTATAACAACGATGTAGAACATGTTCTTAATAGTAACATATACAAAGTAACAATATTGACATCAGCACTACAGAATTTTAAAAAATTACTCAGACTCACTTGTGATAGTTTCCTTCATATACTTCTCAAAAAATACCTTAGTGACTTATTCTCTAATTTCCACAATGGAATTCCCGCATCAATAAACGCTTTACATAAATCCATCGATAAAGTGGATTGGCGGCTTGAAGATGAAGCAAATGTAGTTAAAAGACATGTTTCCTGTTTTTTACCTTTCTCAGCGTACTTTTTGTCAAAGTTTACGGATTTTTCGCATATCTTGCAAAATAAGACAGAGCCATCGGTGGAAAAAACATCACTTCCAAACTCTCTGACAAGATTAGTTAACTTCTTACTTGAAGATGCACTGACTTTAGGCATTGCGACGTGTATTCACTGACGTTTAGGTTACGACTGAGAATCTTGTGTTGTAGTATGGCTTTTCAGCTGCCAGATGTTGCCAAAAAACAAAACACTATTAATCTAAATGTTTATTTCAGTATCTTATTTCAGAAAATATTTAAAATAGGCACATTTGGCGCTTAAATTATGAAATAGGCATTTTCGCCCCAAAATCCCCTAAAAAGGCAAAAATAGGCATTTAAGGCATTATGCCTGAACATCCGGGCTCTACTCATAACTGTGTTGCTCCAGGCAAAGTAATTGTTGGGGGGGGACAGTACCTTATTTTAAATATGAGAGGAAAAAGGGTTAGGCCTATACAAATTACTAATTAGGAAAAACAAGTTGGAACTTATATTTTAGTTTGGAAGAGCAGTTGCCCGTAATAATACCTTGTACACAGCGGTGTAGCTATACTACTGTACATACGATGTATAAATGTGAAAAATAATGTATAACAGTGCGTAGTGCGTACAGAGGGTTGACAAAAGTAAATGGACACATTTTGTTTTCCATAGTTTTTGATTTGATAATAAAAGTCAGTAAATAATAAATAAATAAATAAAACTAATAAAATAAATAATTCCTGTGTGTGTGTGTGTGTGTGTGTGTGTGTGTGTGTGTGTGTGTGTGTGTGAATATAAACCTTTATAGGGTCCGTCTTCGTTATATAGGATTAGCGAACCATAATACAGTCCCCTGCAATAGTTCCGCTCCACTCTCTCCGAGATGTGACAGCAACGCAGTCCCTCTTAAACCCCACCCAGTCCCCTACTCTCACTCCTTCCTCTCCTACTCCCCCTCTCAGGTGTTGTCATAGTAATACTTTTATTTTTGAACAGGACGACTATGTATTTTATTCAGGCAATATTCCTAAATTTAGGGAATAGAGTAATTAGGTTATTTTACAGACATGGGATACGTTAAAACTTTCAATCATAGGATTTTGATGTGGCCATGTTATAGTTAAAGTATAAGATAAGTTGTAGTATCGACTTTTCCTCCAGGCAATAACATCTCTGTTTAAAGCACATGCATCATCAACAAATGATTATCCAAATGATTATCCATGGAGAGATAATGATAACATAGTTCAATTTTTTTTATTACAAAAATAAACATGAATCAAGTAAATTTAGGAATTTTCTCAAGAACATACAAAACATAATGTTCAAATTATAAGAAACTGACAATTGTTCGAGTAAATAAATATATATTTACTACGTCACAATCATAACATTATTATATACAATTACTCAATACTTGGTTCATCCTCCACTTTTATTAATGACCTTTCGTAGCCTATTTGGAACAGATGCCACGTGATTGATTGTAGATGACGTGGATTCCTGCGGAAAAGTTCCCACTCTGCCATCGGGTGTTCCAGCAGGGTGCCGAGATGTCCGCTCCTGCCCAGGCTCTCAAGCGTTAACCACATTTGCCCACACATTTTCAATGGTGTTTAGGTCACACCCCTTGGTGAGTTCAGCAGCTCAACATCTCGTTGTTCCTGAAACCACCGTCTGATGATCCTGGCAGTATGAACAGGGCAGTTATCCTGTAATATATATGTTAACCCTCCGTCTATGTCCTTGGTTGTTTTGAGGTTGTTGTTGTTGTTTAGCCGATCAGCCCACCCTGATCGAGCAAGCCGGCAGCACGCAGGTAACCGATCGCCCTCTCCGGAGTGGACCAGAGGTTCAGCGCACTAGTGATGTTGTGCTGTGTTCGTTGTTGTGCTAGAGCGGTACAGTCTGTCATTATGTGTTCAATTGTTTGTGGTGTGTCCTGGCACAGTGGCAGGTGTCGTCTATGGAGTTGTCTAGTCTGTGTTTATATGTCCGTAAGTTGGGGTGATGTCCACATCGGAATCGTGCTAAGTTAACTCGATCCGATCTGCTCAGGCTGATCTCTGACCTGTTAATGGGTGGCGGCTTCGCACCTAGGACCGCATTCGGACCGAGTCGTGTCAGTGCTTTGTGGGTTAGGTGTGTGTGTATGGGTTTTCTGTACTGTGTGATGTCTGTGGGGCGTGGTATGGAATGGAGTATTTGGTTATAATGTCTCTCTGGTGTTACCTTAATGGTGCGAGGTGTCTGTGCATGATTGTACATGTAGTGGCAAGGGTGTTGTGGGTTAGTTGTCGCTGCTGCCATGAATTGTGTTCCCCTCATGTCTAAATGTTCCCTAACTTTTAGTATTTTGTTTCGGTGTGCAGGTGTTCTATTGGTGTTGTTTGAGTGCAGGTGTTCTATTGGTGTTGTTTGAGTGCATCCTGTAATGATACGAAGTGCGTTGTTTTGTATTGTTTGTAAGGTGTTATGTGTGTGTTTGAGATAATGGGTGCCCAGCATGGGCTAGCATAGTCCATAACTGAGCGAATATATTGTTTGTATATGAGTGATGTTGTTTCATGCTGGTGTCCAAAGTTTGTGCCTGTTAGTACCCTAAGCGTGTTAAGTCTTGACGTACACTTGGTTTTAATGTCCTGAATGTGGTTTGCAAAAGATAATGATGTGTTGTATGTGACACCAAGTATTTTGGTTCTGTGAGTGTGTGGAATGTTGATGTTGTTTATAAGCTGTGGAATTACCTGGTGTTCTTTTGTGTTGCTTGTAAGCAAGGTGATGGTTGATTTTGTGGGCGCTACTTTGAGTCTATTGTGTGTGAGCCAGTCTTGTATACTGTTTATGTATGTTTGTAGGTTATTTGTAGCGGTGTCGATGTTGTTGTAGGTGGATGTTAGAGTGATATCATCTGCATATGATGATAAGGTAAGTTTGTTATCTATGGGTGTTGGAATGTCATGCATGTATAAGTTGAACAGTGTTGGTGAGAGAACAGAGCCTTGCGGGGCCCCGTTCGGAAAAAGCTTGTTTTTGGATGACTTGCCATTAAATGTGACATGTGAGTATCTTCCTGAGAGATAGCTGCTCAGCCACCTTTGGTGTTATTGTGCATGTTTGTGTTGAGTATTTTGTTTATGAGAGGGAAGCGTGGGATAGCATCAAATGCTTTACTAATGTCTATTGTTGCTAATAGTGTACGTTGAGCTGGTCGTCTGGAGTTGATGCCATCCATGATGTGCTGCGTGAGGTTAGTGAGTAATGTCGTGGTTGAGTGGTGAGGTCTGAATCCATGTTGAGTAGGCGATAGTGGAATGTGTGGGTTGGTGATTTGTAAGATTAGTCTTTCTGTTACTTTGGAAGGTGTGCATAGTAAAGTAATGGGTCTATAGGAAGCTGGTTCTGTTGGATTTTTGTTTGGTTTGAGTAGTGTAATAATTTTACCTTGTTTCCATATGTCAGGAATAATACAGTGTTGGTATGAATATGTGCTGATATTTGTGAGAGCTAGTATTCCTTGTGGGCCCAAGTGTTTAAGGTGTATGTTAGATATGTTGTCTGGTCCATTAGCCTTCGAATTCTTAATGTTTTTGATGATCTTGGTGGTCTGTCTGTATGAAGGGTGTAATGGTCGTGTCGAGTCTGTAGGTTTTCTTGTGTCTGGCTGTTTGTCTGTCTGCGTGTTTCTGGTTGTTGTCTCTGTTTAAGTGACTTATCTTTGCGTAGTGATTAACTAGAATGTTAGCTTGTTGTGTGTATGTGGGATATTATTTTGGCTGCGACAGATAGCCGCGTGTGAGGTGTGAATGCCGCTGTTAGAGTGGGTAATGCTGTTTATAGTCTGTATAGCCTGGATGTATCTGTGGAGTGGTTTAGTGTTGTTATGATTCCTGAATGTTTCTGTTTGTTTTCTTTGAGTTTGTTTGTTATTTCTGTGTTGAGCTGTTGTATCTGCTGTTTTATGGCTTCTGTGTGTGGTGTTTGTGTGTTATATTTGAGGTTGTTACGTTGCCTTATGAGGTGGGCTATTTCTCTAGTGTAATTTGGGTTGTATTTCCTAATGTTGCCCTTGGGTATGTATTTGTTTGCATTATTGATAATCTGATTAATGTCTTGAGTGTTGTATTGATGTTTGATGGGTGTGCTGTTAATGTGGTGAATTGTTCCTCAGTCTGTATTTTGAACTGTTCCCAATCAGCTTTCTTGTAATTTCTGTAAATGTGCCTAAGGCTGTTGGGGCAGAGTGTAGAATGTGTTGTAATGATGATGGGCAGGTGGTCTGATGACAGTTGTTTTTCTGTTCTCCATTGTGTATGTTGCTAGTGAGGGGGAACAGAACGTTTGTCTGGGAGGAGTTTGAGTATCCTGCTTGATGTGGTATGTGTGTATGTTCTTCTGTATTGTTAAAATGAAGAGGCTGTTTAGTTGTGTGGCTATGTTGGCGCCTCTGGTGTTGGTTTGGTTGTGCAGGTACCACTAGTGTCTTTGGCGTTGAAGTCTCCTCCTAAGATGACATTAGTGAGAGAGGCAAGATTGTGTAACTGTGGATTGTAATTGGCTGGCACCTGAGGTGAACTATCTGGTGGGATGTAAATGTTGATTAGTGTGGTGTTGTGTTTTGCGAGTTTTAATGTTAACTGCCTGTATTTCTATCGTGTTATCTGCTTGGATTGTGTTTGTAATGTTTTGGGTAGCATCAGTGTAATAATG
>JAJOZX010004580.1:280000-327500 GCA_023014485.1 Bathynomus jamesi | reverse complement strand
AATATCGTCGTTTTTGGTGTATTATTTAAGAGAAACAAGATTATTGATATACACGAACATTTCCGGAAGCTGTTAATATATTTTTTAGTATTTATAGAGGAAGTTTTATTGAAAATTAAATGCGAGAGTGGATGAGTGAGTCAGTTATTATGTAGAAGAGAATGGATTAGAAGGGGGTAAAAAGGAAAGAAGCAAAAGCACAAATGACAGAAGTAGTTGATAGGGTGGGAGGAATGAGAGACATGGGAGGAGGTAATAAACGAGGAGCAAGGGTGGGGGGGGGGAAGGGAAGGGTCATGTATTAGTATGAGGTGAAGGGGAAGGGAAAAGGAAATAAGAATGAAAGTAAATCGAAAGAAAATAACAAGGAGGCAGGAGGAGAGAACAGAGAGAGAGAGAGAGAGAGAGAGAGAGAGAGAGAAGGTGGGGATAGCGAAAGGAGAGGGGGAGAACGAGAGGGAGAAGGAATAGCGAGAGGGAGAGAGGGAGGAGGAGAGGGAAGGAATGAGGATGGGGGAGAAAGAGGGACTGCGTTGCCACCACATCTCGTAGAGGGTGGAGCGGAACTATTGCAGGGAACTGTACATAAAAAAGAGTGAATCTGATAATTGACTGAAATTCTTATATGAACATTAAATGTATACTGTAGTCTTAAAATTATAATAAAGCCATTTTCTTGTGTATGTAAACAATGAAGACCTTGAAAAATATTCCAATGAGGAAAAGGGTAATAAATGAGGGTTTAAAACAGCCTCATTAGAGTGTGGCATCGGAATGTTTTCATTAAAAAGCAGTTTCATGAAATAAAGAGGAAAGTTTACAGCATGAGTGAGTCAAACTCGACAAAGATAAGAGAAACAAAACTCGCTTAGCTGAATCCTGAAATTTTATTAATATAGTTTGCGAGTTTTTACGATCAAAATTTAATTTATATTATATTAAAGAGATTAAATTTGATAACATCATTATGATCGGTATAAAAATTGAGGTAAAAAAAGGTCAGTTAAGTGTATTCATCCTGTATGAGGAGATTACGGCGTCATTATAAAGAGAAATTTTCTCCCTTTCATTAAAGCTGAGATGTGATTGTCAAATGCTTAAATTTAATGATTGTACCCGTAGGAGAAGGTTTGTAGGGTACTCTGCAATTTTTGAAAGTTCAAATATCTCAAAAACGATTTGGCGAACGTAGGTTAGATTAGGTTAGATTAGTTTTTGTGTTTTTTTTAATGATTTAAGATATTCTTTAATATTAAAGGGTTTTGGTTTATTAAATTTAGTATTTCATCAATATGCACTTTTTCCCATTAGATTAAAGAAGTATTGTATTTTAGTTCTAATATAGTGTGTAGATATATAAATACCTTTCAACCTTTCAAATGTTCCACGTGATGATTCCTCACTTCACGAAGGTCAAGTTTGTCGGCCCTCCTCTCGAGTTGGCGTGGTGAAGTAGAGAGTTGGTTTCTTATACTCTCTACTTCACATAGCCAGGTACGCCAGGCACATCGGGGATTGATCTCAGCCAGGCGTCTAATCTTCTTTTGAAGGTATCCACCGCAACACCACTCGTGTCCTTGGTTCCTTGGGCAGCTGATTAAACAGTCTTGGTCCTCTCACAACAAAACTACTTTCCTTCAGAGTTGAGGATATTCCCTGTCTAGCCTTTAATTTGGAAACACGACGCATTCTTCCTTTTCTACTTTCCACTGTTGTGTAGGGGGCTATAGGGCTCAGAGTAAGATTAGGGACTAGTTTCTCCATTATTTCCAAGTGTAAATAATGGTAACTCTCTCTTCTTCTTTCTAGTGAATATAAATTTAATTCACGTAACCTTTCCCAGTAATTTACTTCTTTGCATCCATTGGTCTTGGCTGTGAGGCTTCTCTGAAGCCCTTCTAGCTGATTAATGTCTTCTTTTTTATATGGGGATGTTAGGACCGAGCAGTATTCCAACTTGGGTATGATCAGTGCTTTCAATAGAGGAATCATTTTATTCCTATCCCTTCGTTTAAAGGTTTTCAGTATCTGTCCAGTTATTCTTTTTGCTCTGTTTACTGCTATCTTATTTTGCGCTTCAAATTTCACGTTATCAGTCATTTACAACACCTAAATCTTTTGCTTTAGAATTTCTTTGAATTTCCTGTCCATTTGGGTATAGTATTCCATGGATTTTAGGTTCTCCTTTCTTCCATACCTTAACAGTTGAAATTTCTCAGGGTTAAATTTTAGTGTGTTGTCTTCCGCCCACTTGTAGATTCTGTTGACGTCTGTTTGTAAGAACCTATATCCTCTGGGTTTTTTATTTTTCTACTAATCTTTGTGTCATTGGCAAACGAGGTTACTGTGCTGTCACTGATAACGTCTTTATCTATGTCATTTAGTATGATTATGAAGAGTAATCGAGCTAATAATGTTCCTTGTGGTACTGAGCTAAGGACTTCTGATTCTAATGAAGATATTCCTTGAACTGTAACGACTTGCTGCCACTCACTAAGGAAATTATGTATCCATTTCCGTACTTTCCCTGTTATTCCCATATATTTCAATTTATGTACTATGATTCCTTGGTCACACTTGTCGAATGCCTTGGCAAAGTCTGTGTATATTACATCATAGTTTTCATTACATTCAAGTGTATCAATAATGTTGTTATAGTGTTCCATTAGTTGTGATAGGCATGATCTGCCTGACCGGACTCCATGTTGGTTATCACTAATTTTTTCCCGAGTTCCAAAAGTCAGATTTTTCCTCTAAATATTCTTTCAAATATTTTAGTAAGATGAGATGTAAGCGACAGTGGCCTATAGTCTTTAGCCTCGGATCGATCTCCTCCTTTATATATTGGAACTATGTTCGCTCTCTTCAGGATGCTCGATATTTCTCCCGTGTCGAATGAGCGTCTCCATATTCTTGCAGTTTTTGATCATGTGGCATTCCCTTTGTCCGGTCCTGCCGCTGAATGTGTTTTTGGTTTTCCTATAGCTTGTCTTGTGTAATCTGTTGTAAAGTCGAACGCGTTTTTTTCGCATATCAGTTTATCAGTTTTGTGGATACTGAAAGATGATTCATACTGAGCTACTAATATTTCAGATACCTCTGTTAAATCATCAGATAAAGCATTGTCTTCATTTTCCAGAGGTCCCATAGTCGCGTGATTTTTCGACTTCCTTTTTGCAAAATTATAGAAGTACTTTCAGTTAACCTTTATCGCTTCTATAGTGTCTGCTTCGTCTTCTTCTTTGTAGGCTTCTCAATTCGGTCCTGTATGACGCATCTATACCCTGCAGTTTATCGTTTAATATTTTTCTGATATTGTTGTCTTTGCAATTTCTTAATCTTACAGTCACTCTTTTTCTCTTGCGGAACATTGACCTCTTTTGTCTCTCGAATCTGCTTCTCTTTCCTCTTTGTTGCATTTTTGGGACAGTCTTTCCACAGATTCCAGCGTCTTCTCTTCTAAGGTAATTAGCATTTCTTCCGTTGTCTTGGCATTAATGATGGTTTTCCAGTCTATTGCTTCCATGCTGGATGCAACACCTTCCCAGTTTATAGCTTTGGAGTGAAAATTAAAAATTTCGAATTTGCTTCTTTCTGTTGTTCGTGTTCTTTCCTTTCCTGTTGCTTTCATATTGGTTGTTATTTCAATAATGTCATAATTAAATATTATAGTTGGGGATATTTATATGTTATCAATTAGGTTGCTGTTGTTTGTGAATACCAAACTTTGGCAGTTGTTTCTTCTTGTATTTTCTGTTCTTTCTTATGTTACCATAAATTCATAGGGTAGAGCTAGGAGCATTTTTGCCTCTCCTGGTCTTCTCGTGTACCCCCTTTTTCCTATCCTTTTATATTTCATAAATGGAAAATAAAATCACCACAGAGAAAAATATTTGAGGTTAGAGAGTATATATATATATATATATTTATTTTTTTTCACTCTGTCTCTTATGATGTCTTTATTAATTATCTTCCAGTGAAATCGCATATCTAAGCGCAGTTTTAAATTACCATTTTAATATATAATAAACCCAAAATAGTCTCGGTTCGAAATTCTTAAAGAGGGTAAACTCGAGAGAAAAAAAAAGAGGTTAACATTAAATTTGATATTCAATGTAATTTGAAATTAAAAGTGAACTAAGCAGAAGTCTTATAACGAATGAAAGGTTTTTCATTATAAATTCTAAGTTCATCTCGCGTTCTCTCAGAAGTGCAATTTCTCTTCGACAATCTCAGAATTTCCTAAACCAGGAGTACCCAACATTTTTAGGTCGACGTACCACCAATATATTCCTATGTACCACAGTCAGAAAGGTGAGGGTTAGTCATCTACAACTAATATTACTTTTTGCTTACATTATTATTAAGGTAATTATGAATTAGCAGGTTGTATGTTAAAACCCCTCTTGCGTACCACCTAAAAGAGCTCCACGTACCACAGGTTGGGGATTGCTGTCCTAAACTATTCGAGTGAAGAAAAAGAATCTACATCCCACCTAAAAGAAGACAAAAAAACCTGAAAAATGCCCCTCATATAGGAATTTCGATCAGAATCTCCTCCGGAAGACATACTTTTATGGCTACTCCCCGGAGTAAGATGAAAAACTGCAACTGTAACTCAAACTTCTCATATAAAGGAAACATCGTACACGGGGCAAGAAATTTAATCTTGAAGTTGTCGTTAATTGGACTTATTTACTATTGTACTAACAGGTATCCTGTGTTCTATGACAGAGGAGATCCTAGCTTGACGTGGAAGAACCACGGGTCGCTACATCATTTGAACGCGGAGGACGATCGCCCATGCAACTAATGGATAGAACCAACGTCGTTTAACTTCGCTGATCTAACGGGAAGTGATGTTATGACATGACCACGATACAGCCATGTTGTTAATATAACATCGGCTATGAAAATCGAGTTTCACTGGGCCGTAGGGTAAGTGTGACCCAGTGAATCGAAACGTTTGTAACGAACTGTACGGACTAGTTGACAAAAGTAAATAAACACCTTCGGTTTTACCATAATTTTTGATTTGACAACAAAAGTCAATAAATAATAACGAATTTATTGAATCAATATATTTAAAAATTGTGCTGTTTTCTCCTTCGCATTATGTAAAGCTAACACACACACACCACACACACACACACACACACGTTCCGGCATTCCATTGATAAGCTTTGCCATTTGTTCTTGAGGACAATTATTGTTGTGTCTATTTATTTTTGTCAACCCTCTGTACAGCTGAACATATGACTAGATTTAACACTGCCGAAGAAAGCTTCCTTATCATTTTAATTATAATTAATTAATTATAATTAACTAATTAAGAAAAAAATGATCTGCATCCAAGAAGAAATGATAAAAGATAACATTTTAAATCTGAAAAGTGTTCATTACGAATTGTAAATGCGTGAATGAAGTTCCAAGAACACGTTTTGTAAATGAATCATTCCAAAGATGCGGTAAATTTTCACGTGTTTTTATTTCTTTCAAATAGAAAACGTTCATTTTATTTATTTTTAAAGAATTAGAGATTAATTTCATTCAAATTATTTAATGAGTTTCGTAAAAGTTACGTAATGACGGAGGTTTGTTTAACTTCTTTCGCAATATCTAAAGTCATATGATGGAAGGGATTTACAGCTTTACGTAGGATCCGAACCAGGGATCGCTACATAATCTGCGAACGGAATGGACGGTCAACGAGACATAACGTCGACACTCTAAAAAAAACAACAACCTAGCCTAACCTAACCTATCGTAACGTAACTTATACTAACCTAACCTAACCTAACCTAACTTAATGTAACCCACAATAACTTGTCGATTTTATGTCATTACGATCATGTGTCACTAGTCCGGGAAGACCCAGAGAACGCACCTTAATCGTTGAAATCCAAATTCCAGTCTGGATTCGAACCCAAGAATTTCAGCTTAACAGCTTGGCGTTTTACCACTATGATGGGTTCGTGCAGCATTACCAATACGTCGCAGCCAAGTTCATTTAGATCAGCGAGATTAAGCGACGTTCAGTCTATTCGGTAATTGTACGAATGACCATCATCCGTGTTCAGATTATGTAGCGACCGTAGATGGTTCTCATTCCACGTAAAGCTGCGGGTCTCTTCCGTGCATGACTTTTGCCATCGGACTTCGAAGCAATAAACAAAATAAGCAACCAACTAAATGAGCAACATATTCTACAATCATAATACAGTAATAAACTCAACCTATCGCTCAACAATGACGATTCAGAATATAAACTTGTAACCGCGCTACGTCGTGACTAATGTCGTAACGTCACTTCCCGTTGATCAGCGAAGTTAAGCGACACTGGGTCGGATAAGTAGTTGGATAGGAGACCGTATCCTTCGTCCAGATTATGTAGCGACCGTGGTTCGGATTCCACGTAAAGCTGTAGGTTCCCTCCGTCATATGATGTTGTTAGATGTTGAGAAGTAGGTTAAACAACCCCATCAAAATACAACAAATTCGTAACCATTTGAACTACATCACAACATTGTGAAGGTAATACAAAGTTTTATATTAAATACCATTTTTGTTTGAAAGTATTCATATGTACACACGACGTTTAGGATTGGGAGATATTTCAAAATAGGGTTCACTTGTTTTAACTGTTTTAGACCATTGAAGATACACCCACACACACACACACACACACACACACACACACACATATATATATGTACACACACAGTATATATTTGCGAAGGGGCGACAAGCTTGACCGTGAAATGAGGAATTATCGCACGGAACATTTGAAAGGTTGGAAGGTGTGTGTATATATATATATATATATATATATATATTATATATATATATAATAATGTTATTTGTTTGAACTCTATAGATCCATTAAATTTTATTCTTTCTGCCTTGTATACTTTCAAACTGACCATATATAATGAATGTTTGTTCAAGAGGCCTTCATTAGAATGATGGATTGCTTGAATCAATTACTTTAACAAGACACACGAGCTTCTCTTTTTTTTTTTTTTAAGCCATGAGAGAAATATTGCGAGTATAGAAAGGAGAGAATTTCTTACAAAAAAAAAAAAAAAAAAAAATTGACATGCTTTAAATAAATAATGTTCTTATTAAAAAAAAAAAAAAATAGATATTATAATTTTTAAAGTATTTTCTTTTATTTATTATGAGAAAATTATGTTAAATTTGGTTTAAAAAAGTGTGTATATATACCAGTGATGTAGGTCTCGAGATCGGTCTCGGTCTCGAGACCGATCTCGAGACCCAATTTGCAGATCTCGATCTCGGTCTCCGCTATTTAGATCTCGGTCTCGATCTCGGTTTCGACAGACGCGGTCTCGGTTTTTCTCCCCGAGACCTTTCGAGACCTCGAGACCGTAATGAAAAATACATGTTATTGGCATACTCATGATGGTGGCTTAGTTGAACAGACACAAGGATTTTTTAGGTTAGCGCTACAAAAAAAATTGCCCTCCCCCGCCCCCGTCAGATTAATTTTATTGAAAATGGAAACACTAAATAGAGAATTATATATATTATATATATAAGTATATATTATAAGGCCACTTAGTGTTGCCAAACGGCGTGTCAACCTCTGTGGCGTGATAAAAACGATTATCTTCCCATCCAATATGTATTTGAAAAAATAAAATGCTTCACATAAAAATAATGCAAGAAATACAGCATAAAGAAAACAGTACCGACAAATTCAATAAAGCATAGAATAACTCGACAACCCTTCACATCACTTATATTTACAACGTACCGATTCGTACAACAAATCGCAATTGCCAATTGTAAATGTTAAAAAATGACGTTATCAATAATATACTTAACATACTTAATATACTTAACATAGTCTAATTTTCATAGTAGTGTAAAACAAATTGAAAGGGCATGAGCTTGGTCTCGATCTCGATCTCGGTCTCGAATTTTAAGGGTCTCGATCTCGGAAGGTAGATCTCGATCTCGATCTTGGTCTCACAGGATCAGGTCTCGGTCTCGGTCTCAGTCTCGGACTTGGTGGTCTCGACTACATCACTGAATATATACTATTATTAAGGATGGATTTTATCTTTATACGTTATATAACCTTTTGTTACAGATGGCTATAACTAGCTGCTTGCAAACGCATTACTTTGCAATACACTGCTACAATCACCCTTTTAGGAGGAATTGGTGCGTGAATGTTTGATGAAAGAAAAGTTCATTACATAATCTCACTGGCAGCGTGTTGCTTTTCCACCATTTCATGCTGCTATGCAGCCGCACGGTGACTTCGCCAAAATGGAGTAACCTCTAAAACGCGTGCAAATACGAGTATCTGATTAGCATGAAAATGGCACGGAGGCTTCGTGCCAGAAAGGGAAAGTCATCACGCAGCTTTTATTTATAGATATGATGTGTATATTTCTTCGTGGAGTTGCAACATGGAAGGTCTGACCTTCAATGCATCGTGAAGGGAAAGTACTTTTATCGTAACTGCTTTGTCCAACCGACTATTGTGGACCTTCATATCCGAGTATTATCAAGAGATTGCTGAAATAGCTTACAAGATGTTCCATCTTTCAGCTTAATTTGTATTTACTCAGTGATTCGTATATTTTCATTTAATTTCACGAGTTACCTAATGCTGCAATCCCATCACCAGCTCTCTCTCTCTCTCTCTCTCTCTCTCTCTCTCTCTCTCTCTCTCTCTCTCTCTCTTTGATTTGGAAAAGGACTTGGGTGTGCTAATTAGCAGCAACCTTAAGTTTACCAAACAGTGCGTAGAGGTGGAAAAGAAAGCCCAGAAGCTGTTCGGTTTATCAGGAGGCAATTTCGATTTCTGAACAAGGAGATTGTGCTCTCTCTGTACATTTCCCTGGTTCGGCCTCACCTGGAGTATGCTGTGCAGTTCTGGTCGCCCACCCTCAGGAAAGATATTGACAGGCTGGAGCGAGTCCAGGCGAGGGCCACAAAGTTAATGCCTTCCGTTAGGCATATGGACTACAATCGACGCTTACGCGCCCTGAATTTGTTTTCGCTGGAAACTCGGAGGCTGCGCGGTCAACTCATCAAGGTTTTCAAGCTCTTACACGGGTTCAACGATGTCGATTTTAGAAGCATGTTTAGTTTAAATGATAACTCAACTCGCAACAATAGTTGAAAGTTGGATTTGAAACGGCTTAGCACTAGTGTGTGTGGGAATTACTTTACCTATAAGATCTGTAACACGTGGAACAGGCTACCTTCGGAAGTTGTGAACAGTTCCTCTGTAGATCAGTTCAAGAAAAGGTTAGACCGAATCTCGCACACTATTTGAGGGTGTAGGAATTTTTCCCTGGCATTCGTTGCCATTAGTACCACCATAGTATGGGTCGCGAGGTCTTTTGAGGTACTTCTTGTCCTTGTAACTCCTTGTAACTCTCTCTCTCTCTCTCTCTCTCTCTCTCTCTCTCTCTCTCTCTCTCTCTCTCTCTCTCTCTCTCTCTCTCTCTCTTTCCAAATGTTTGTATGTACGTACAGAGGGTTGACAAAAGTAAATAAGCATCACGAAGAGTGTCCTTAGGAACTAATGGCGACGCTAGGGGGGGACGAAGTGCGACGTCCGCCTTCCAAGAAATATGTCCGCCTCGCCCTCCGCCTCCCCTAAAACATCCCCTAACTACATCTCCCAGAATACAATGTCATTTACGTGGAGGAAATAACAACAACAATCCAACAAACATTAACCATCTCTGGCAAGCCCAATTGTCTTTCTAGCCAATCACAGTAAAGAATGTTAAATCTGGAGCTACTTCGTTATCCCCAGTACAGCGCCAAATCACCAAACTCATATGCAAAAATGCATTGGTTTGGTGTACTTTTGAAAAACGACAATTTTCTGCAACACTGAAACTGGCGATAAAACGCGATTCGGGGACGCGAATTTGACGATAAACCACGTCTGAAACCTGGCAACCCTTTATTTTTATACCCATAATATATATATATATATATTATATTAGGAGAGCGAAAAATGTGCATGACTGCGTAGCTTAGGCGTGCTCATTCTGTGATATAACCAAAACAACCTTGTCATATAAGTCAGTTGTGAATAAATGTTGATTTGATTTGGAAAACGTAAAAAGTAAGTAAGATTTGGTGTTTTATTTTTATTTTAAACAAGAACGTTATGAACGCAATTTGACAAAAACTGGAGTGGAAAACAAAGCAATGTTTCAAATTCAACAATTGGTAATTTTGGAATAGTATTTATTAATTATCAATGAAAACAATTTAACATTGGTCATTTTAGTCATTTTGAGTTTATAGAAAACAAAAATAATAATCATATTTTCTAAGAGTTTTTTAATTTATCTCACATAGGTTTCCTTTCCTGTTTTTCCAAAATAAACTTCGTCTCCGCTTTGCCACCCGTTCGCCTCCGAACTTTCAGAATCCTGGAATCCCCACTGTCAGGAACAAATAACAAAGTTTATCATTTGCATGGTAGAACGTGTGTCAGCTTTATATAATGCAAATGGAAAAGCAACACGATTCTAAATATATTGACTCAATAAATCTGTTATCATTTATTGACTTTCGTCATCAAATAAAAATTATGGAAAAACCAAAGGTATATAGTTAGTTTTGGCAACCCTCTGTACACCTCATTAACCTCGTTGCAATTCGTGCGTTGGTCTCTCTTCACACGTAGGTCAAGCTGGTGGCCTCGCCTCTAAACCGTATATACGAGGGCCACTCAATATATTTTGCCCCACCTTTTTTTTCTTTCCAAATTTCCTCGTAAGTTCCAGAAATTTTGTACACAAATGGTTATATACCTTTTTTACAAGTTTTTATTTTTCCACATAGTCTCTATCCTTTTCTACGGCTTTCCTCCACCTCGAAACAAGGGCCTTTATTCCTTGCTGGTAAAAGTCCGCTGGGTTCAGCTGGAGCCACCTCTTAACCTCCTCAACAACCTCATCGTCACTCTGAAACTTTCTTCCACGAATAGCATCCTTCATTGGCCCAAACAAATGGAAGTCTGGAAGTGCCAGATCCGGGCTGTATGGAGGGTGGGGTAACACAGTGAAGCGCATTTTTGTGATGGTCTCTCTTGCTTGCAAACTGTTGTGTGGTCTTGTGTTATTGTGCCAAAGAAGGACGTCTTCCAGTTTTGTCTCCGGTCGAACTCGCTTTACACGTCTTTAGAGTCTCTGTAGGGTAGCAATATATGCCTCTGAGTTAATTGTTTGTCCTTTCTTCATAATATCCACTAGAATCACCCCTTTCATGTCCCACAAGATGGTTGCCATAACTTTTCGTGCAGAGGGAGCCATTTTGAACTTTTTTTTGGCGTTTTGTTTCAGGTTCAAAGTGGTGTACTCAAGTTTCATCCCCAGTCACAATTCGTGAAAGGAAGTCATCCCCATCTGTTTCGTATCGAACCAACGACTCGGAAGTAATTTCTTTTCTTTGGGCTTTGTGATCTTCAATCAGTTGGCGAGGAACAAACTGTGAACACACTTTTGAGTATCACAGTTGCTGAATTATCGTATTCACACTACCTTCACTAATTCCTAGCTCCAGTGATAGCTCCTTGTATGTGACGCGCCGATTTGATCGAATGGTGCTGTTAGCACGTTGCACAGTGTGAGATGTGACAGCCGATGCCGGGCGACCGCTGCGTGGCTCATCATCGAGTCTGGCTCTCCCTCTCTTCGATGATCTCACACGTTTAGACCAGCGTCCAACTGTGCTTCGATGAACAACAGCATCTCCGTAAACGTTTTGCAGACGTTTGTGAATATTTCCAACTGTTTCCTTCTCTGCGGTTAATAACTCGATAACAGCTCTCTGTTTACGACGCACATCACTGTCAGACGCCATTTTCTAAACTGCGTTAACCATCGGTTTTATACAAGGGCGTTTAAAGCGGTTTTATACAAGGAGGGGAGGTTCAAACTAGAAAAATCTGGTCATGTGAAGCGCAGAAAGTTCAAACTTACGGCCCAAAAGACATTTCAGCCTCATGGCCTATTATTTAACTAAGAAAAAGGATGGGGCAAAATATATTGAGTGCCCCTAGTGTATATATATATATATATAAAATAAAGTAGCAAATAAAATTTTGTTTGGTCAAGATGAATGCAACGAAGAACTTAAAATTTAATTTTATTTGGAAAACTATCAATAGCAGTGCTACACTGAAGAATACTAAATTTAGTCCCATATCTCTTTACATTTCAGATTCAAACGAGATCAAAGAATGAGATCAAAGTCATAGTGCTAATAAAATATAGGATATAAAAGCCTTAGACTGGCGTATATTTACATTTAGTCCGATTCTGGGCTTATCTCACAGCCGAGAATCTCGTATTTGACTGTGAACCAATAGTTTCACGTCTTTAAGGATCTCTAACTACTGTCTGGAGAGGAGAGTAATATGAGATCCTTACCTTTGCTTTCCAGGTGTCCGCTTTACAGAGGAAAGCTCATTACTGCCAGTGTCCTTAGCTCAGTGTATAACATCGTTTCCCTCGTGGTGTAGTGGTTAGCGTCGCTAACTACGAATTCATCGGCCCCGGGTTCGAGACCCGACGGCAGCCGGCGCGCAGCAAAACCCAGCTGTTCATCCTTCCACACAATAAAAAAGAAAGTGGTTGGTAGATAAATGGGTACCCTAGGTGGCCTAGTGGTTAAGACGCTGGGCTGCTGATGGGGCGTGGTTCGGATTCCACGTTAAACTGTAGGTCTAAGGTGGAGTGAAAAAGCTTGACCTTCGTCAGAATGAACAATTCGGGCGGAAGCTAACCAAAGGTTATATATGATGATGAACCCAAGGTTATATATGTAAGCGAAGTAAAGACTAAGGATGGGGGTACGAATTCTGATAATGCTGGTAGTAATAAGGGCAATGAGCCACATTAGTTCTCCTGAGCGCTGTGCCAGTTCCTGGTCCCCCTGAATGAAGCTTATTCACTGCCTTGCTTTCAAAATTTAACTCTTATAATTGGAATGTTACGCAATGATTACGCGCGATTTTGTAATAATATACCCCACTATGATTCAAACCGGGACCTCATGATCTGAAGTTGGGGGCGCTGCCATTGAGCTACGACAGGACAAAAGTTAATATAACCTGGCGATTATTCCATCAACCAAGGAAACACTTAACACTTAACACTTAACACCAGAGGTGTTTTACGTATTAACTTTCATACACTCGAGCTAACGATAGCATTTTATTCAAATTTATCTGGTATTGCACTGGTGTTCCATAAATGGAATATTAAGCAATAACCACGAGCGATCTTGCCTAATATAAATTTTACTCAAAGAGTATTCATCTTTTGCTTAACTCTCGTAATTATAATATCAGAATAATACAAGAATGTAATAAAAATAATACTATTTTCTACATCTGCTTTTCTTTAAAGTTTCTCCTGTAACTGATATTTTCCGATTTGTATTTTAACTGAACAAAATATTTTAGTCAAACTTCAGCGCGAACACTGAATTTTTGTAATTCAATTTACCTAATAATAATTCAGATGGCCAGAAAGTGGCACAGCGCTCAAGCCAATTAATGCAACCAATTGCTCTAACTTTTGTACCATTAGTACTTGCATCACCGGGGGGGGGGGGGGGGGGGGGGTTCGAATTCCCCAACTGACCTCAGTCAGTATCTTCACTTCATTTATAGGGAAACGATGTTATTCACTGAGCCACGGACGGTAGCTTCAATTTACTTTACAAAATTGTATGTAAATATACACGATAGAGATTGTAATACAACCTACTAAAAATGGGATGAAAATAATAATTTTTAGTGAAAAAAAGTAATTTTCATATTACAAATAATATTAACAAAAACTAAACCAAATAAAAATCTAAAAATAAAAATGAGAATTAACAATATCGATTTAAAGCGATGTTTCAGACACATTTTTTTTATACCATGAAACCCAAAGATCGGAAATGATATGATAGGAATGATGAATAGGTTGACCTATTGAAATAACTGAATTTTTAATTCTTTTTTTAGATTGTATTAAGTACGTCTTGTTACTTCCAGTATGCTCTAACAGTATAATAAGCAAATATTGGGGGAAACTTATTTGGTACTAAACGCAAGTGGAGGAATTACGTACATCAACGGTTTTAGTTCAGAATTACATTGGAAGCTCATACAGAAAAACAGAAAATTTGGACAACACTAAAGAGATCGATATATATATATATATATATATATATATATATATGTGAGAAAATTTAAACATCGAAACTATTAAATTCGCAGACTAAATTCTGTATAAAAGTAGGCTTTCAAGCTGTGTAAATACGGCAAGAATTCCTAACTTTAAAGAAAAACTATGTCGAAGGAGCTGAAGTTTATTTTCAAACTTTTTTAGGATAATCTTCTTAGGAACTGTGATGGACAACACTCGATTTAATAAGATTTTAGAGGATTTTTAGAGATAAGGCAGCCAAATACTTTTTACTTAGAGATGGTGTATAAATTTAAAATTAAAAATAGGAGCAAAGCGCATGAATGAATTCAATTTAATCTCTTTCGGAAAAGGAATCGGTAGATGATTTATTGACTTTTGTCTCACTTGTCAATACGAGGAAATGGATTAAAACTAATGTAATAATAATCAGTTTAGACTTTAGGAGAACCAGGAACTGACACAGCGATCAGGATAATTAATGTGACCCATTGCTCCAACTCCCTGATTATTATTATTATTATTATTATTATTACCAGTATCGTCGGGGGTTCGGATCCCCGACCTCAGTGCTTTCACTTCATTTATAAGGAAATGGTGTTATTCTCTGAACCTCGGACGGTGGCTTCAATTTACTTTATTTCACCAAATTGTATCGACTGTACATAATGTTCTTAATGTAAGCTTCATCTTTGCCTTTACAAAACTACTTTATTTCAAGCACTTTTCGAGAACGATTATGGCAGGCGCATTGACATGCGTTCTGCATGAATGCTGAACTGCTGGATTTGATAAAAATGAAGCGCCAACATTTGGGTACCAGATAATCTCCATGTAGTAAGAGAACACGAGCGTGACTCCCATAAGGTTAATGTCTGGTGTCCTCTTACACAGGGAAAAAGTTATGGCCCGTTTTTTCTCGATTGTCCATCTGTCACTGGTACCTCATATTTGAAGATGTTTCAAATTTTCTTCGTTCCAAGTGTAGAAACCTTTTGAATAACTTGATCTTCCAACTGGACGGGGCCTCAATTCATTATGCTGTAAATGGGCGGACCTTCCTTGACGAGACCTTTCTGGAGAGATGGTTTGAGCATTGTGGCCCCATTGCATAGTCTTCCCGGTCACCCCGATCTTACGCCATTAGATTTTTATCGTTGGGAAAGAATTAAAACTAATATCTATGCAACTGAACCAAATGATTTAGATTTTAGAAGACATTAAACAAAAATTTGTGCATGAAGTAAACACCATTACATCCCATGGAACATGAAGATGTTTATGAAATTTCAAAAGATTCCATCATTGCCTAAATAATAATGAAGGACATGTTCCAATTCTATACCTTGAAAATGCTAATTATTTTGGTTATTATCTTTAATAAAGCATTATTATTATTATTATTTTATTATTATTATTATTATTATTACTGTTAGTTTTGTATAGTCCAAATATGACGTTTTTATTTATATTATTTTTATTTTAGAACTGTAACAGACCGTTATTATTTATATTTAGCACTGTAACAGACCGTTATTATTTATATTTAGAATTGTAACAGACCGTTATTATTTATATTTAGAACTGCAACAGACCCTTATTATTTATATATAGAACCGTAACAGGTGCTACTGTAGTATGCGGTCTACCTACGATTGGTTAGGTTTAATCATGATATTTTTGTTAAAACTAATGAAAATATCATGACTAAACCTAACCAATCGTCAAGGGCGATTAACATTGGGATGTAAACAAGCAATTAGCAAACAAGATAAGAAACTATACTTCAAAGGTAGACCGCCGAATCGTAGGAGACCGCATACTACAGTAGCACCCTGTAACAAACCCTTATTATTTATATTTAGAACTGTAACAGACCTTATGGATATCTTGTATTGATTATGTAGGCCACAGTGGTATAAATATAATCTTTATAAAAGGATTACGTAGCCACTGTATAAAAAATATGATTTACCGTTATAAAATAAATTAATTAAATAGAAAAATTCCATTATTGGCATCGCTGTCAGCCTGAGGCGTTATCATGAAAGAAAATTCCAAAGAAATTTCTGAACAGTGAACCCCAATTATTTTTCCCTCATATCAGCTGAAGAGAGAGTTGCCAGACACCGCGTTTTCTACTATTATGATTTTGGCTTTGAATTATAAAATGCTTAAGTTAGCTGTAACCAAAACATTTAAAAGTTAGATATCACATTCCTCTTGTGCAATGAATGTTATAAAGAAACTAAACTTTTTGTGGTTATGAATATTAAAATCAAAATTGAGAAACTCAAAATTGAGGAACTCAAAATTGAGAAACTCAAAACTAATAAAATTATACAAAGTTTTGCTGATTTACGAATATTATCAGATCAGATTTTCACATAATAAGGCTTTAAATGATAATTTAACATTAATTTCACTATACTTAACAGGTACCACTTTGTTAAACACGTCATTCCAACTGAGTACTAAAAACTAATGAGGTCATAAATCCCGATACCACACTAGTCTAATGGTTCCAACGCACTGGTTAATCATCATTTCATATTACATTACATATACATGTTACAAATAGTAATATAAGCACGTTACTGTTTCAAACATGAATATTTGTAACAACAAATGTAATAAAGGCAATTTGATTTGACTGTTAAATTATAAGCGGTTCCGGTTTGCGGTTTGCGGTAGTACCGCAGTACCGCAAAATATGCCGCAAGTGCCCAGCTCTGCCATTTTGACCTTCCCAATCACTCGTGTAATTTGTGGGTGACCTCTAAACAACAGGAGATATAGATTTCTTTTAGACCAGAGGTAAAAAAAAAAATTAGAAACAGCTAATTTAATTTATTTTAATTTATTTTAACTTAACAGCTAATTACTAATTTAATAGTAAATAACTTACCAAAGGTGTAAATTACCTGATGCGTAAAATCCATTGTCGAGAAGCTGATATTTAGCCGAATTCTGTCAGCACATGCACCGCTGATGCCATTTTATTACTTAGTACAGGACTTAATAACCAAATTTTAATTAACTTAAAACTTAGTTATAAGGAAAATTTAGTTAGTTAGTTATAAGCCCCCAAATAAAGGTTAGTTAAAGGGTAACTTAGTCATGAACTCAGTTATGTAACTATTCCAACACTGGTTATTAGTCACCGTCTCTCCCTTTAATCCAACTATGCAAAATAAGTAAATAAAATATTATAAATAAAATATTATGACAGAAAATTCAGATCTCTTATCTGTTTCCTTCGTTCTAAGGGTCCGAAGATTTGAGTAAACCGAATTCAGAAGCATTGCAGTTAAAACAGAATACTGTAAACGGACCCCACTAAAGTAACAGATAAGCGTAACAAAGAAAGAAAATAATAGGGAATAACGGTAATGTCCCCGATTACTGCCGATTAATATGTAAACGGCTCCAGTCAGTGTTAAGCTAGGCACGATTCAGCGGTTAAAAATGGCAACAAACGACCGTGTGATATGGGCTTTAGTGTCAGAACGACTTTTCTACGCAGGCAGATTCTCTCTGGCCATTAGTCTTCTAAGAACAGCCGAAGTAAGCATATAATTTAATGAAAGCATAGCGAAATAATCATTAAGAATTTCTTCCTTTCAAACTATGACAGGTTTCGCGCATTCTCATCGTATAAGCAAGAACGTACAGGAATTATTTTTAATCGTAAACCGACAAGTAAAAACTTTCGTATAGTGACGACTTTGACGAAAAATAAACTTTAACTGTAAATACGTTTAAATGAACGAAATAATTTTATAAACATCCTATTTTATTTGTAGTGTATTTGTATTGTTTTTTTAATAAAGATAAGATAATAATGTCCAATAAGAATTAAGTGGTTTTTTATAAGAATTTAATAATGTTTTGTTTAATAAAGAAAATAATGTTTAATAAGAAATTTAATTATGGTTTGTACCATGGATGGGAAACTAAATCGAACTGGAATCGATAAACTGATAAAACCGATATTATTTTATGAACTGAAATCGAAAAAAACTCGAAGTGAAAAAAATTCTGACGACTAAAATCGAAATTCGAACTGAAATTGAAAAACAATCAAAAACTGAAATCTGAATTCGAATAGATTAAAAATAACAGTTTTGCGTTTCAATTTTGAAGATCATTTGGATCGCAAAAAAATATAAATAACGTGAATTATTTTCCTTTTTTTGCGACTTAACATTTGTATGGATTTAAGCTATCCATTTATCCTTTAATTCGATGTAGAAAATAACGCGGCTGAAAGAACTAGAGACAATGGTTTTAAAAATGAAAGAAAAAGAATTAGGGAGGAAAATTTTTATCCTATATCAAAATACTTTTCAATAATGACTTTGCTCCTTTCGTTGATCTAAGTTCAATCACTTGGTAAGGACGCCTTCAGTTTTTTCTGACCATTAAATTTTTCAGTTCGATAATAGCTATACTATACTATCTCTTTCGCTCAGTCCCCTCTTATTATTGGTTGACTCGCGTAAAGTGGGTGGAGATAATGTCTCGCTCAGTCGCCCGTTTAGGTCGGATCTATCAAGATGAGTGGCGTTAAAGATTAAGCAGTGACCACAAGCCCTACCCATAGGGTAGGGAGCCGAAGGCGCGACTTGTAACACAAAAAAAAGTAAAAAAATTTGTCGTTAAAAATTCAAAGTTTAAAAAAAAATACTTAGCGGCAGCTCTTATATATATATCTATATCTATACTATAATAAGAGAGCTGTCCGTCCGTCTGTCTGTCTGTCTGTCCGTCCGTCACACTTTCAGAAATTGTGAGAAAAAATTGTGAGAGAAAAATTCAGAAATTGTAAAAAAAATTCAGAAATTGTATTACGGGCGGCGATGTGAAGCTCAAGATTTTCATGACTGTGTTCTTTTCTGTAGTTTAGCAATGGGGGAAGGGTGAGGGTGGGGGAAGGGTGGGGGTAGGGGGAAGGGTGGGGGTGGGGGTAATGGGGGAAGGGTGGGGTGGGGGGTAATGGGGGAAGGGTGGGGGTGGGGGGTAATGGGGGATGGTGTGGTAATGGGGGGAAGGGTGGGGTTGGGGGTAATGGGGGATGGGTGTGGTAATGGGGAGGGGTGGGGGTAATGGGGGAGGGGGTTAGCCCCAAGTTGTATGAATGGGGTGAGGAGGTTTTGGGAGATACCAGATTCAGAAATGTTGACACAATGTGAAGCTCAAAATTTTCACGGCTGGGTTCTTTTTTTGTAGTTTAGCCTGTCTAACCGTCAGCGAAGTGACGGGAACTGTACTATATATTATAATAAGAGCTGTCCGTCTGTCCGTCTGTCCGTCTGTCCGTCACACTTTCAGAAATTGTGAGAAAAAATTGTGAGAAAAAAATTCAGAAATTGTATTACGGGCGGAAATGTGAAGCTCAAGATTTTCATGACTGTGTTCTTTTCTGTAGTTTAGCAATGGGGGAAGAGTGGGGGTGGGGGTAATGGGGGAGGGGTGGGGTAATGGGGGAGGGGTTAGCCCCGAAGTTGTATGAATGGGGGTGAGTAGGTTTTGGGAGATACCAGATTCAGAAATGTTGACACAATGTGAAGCTTAAAATTTTCACGGCTGGGTTCTTTTTTTGTAGTTTAGCCTGTCTAACCGTCAGCGAAGCGGCGGGAACTGTACTAGTATATATATATATATATATTAGCAGAGACATTTTCAAATACTTTAGCGATATTCCATCAACACAAACACGACCATGATGACGTCACACAAGCAAGACTGAGATGACGTCACAGCGCGAGACTACTTCAAGGCATCACACCTCAACTTCGTTACAAGCACTTCTGGACGCGCCTCGATCTCTCTCTTAGAAGATCACCAGTGACCCGAGAGCTACCACCATGTGAACATCTTTGGTGCAGGCCCTATTAGGCCTGGTGTCATTCACCTAACTTTATATAAAGACTAATAATTACCTCGCGCGTTATTAATATCAAGTCATTATTATACTGAAGTCATAATTCAAGTGTACACATTATTTCGACTGTAAACAACCAACTTACATTTTGTATCATTCATAAATCATTTATTTTGTTTAATAAAGGAAGAAAACTTATTTTATCAATCAACCTAATTAATAACATAATTTGATCTGCAAAGATCTGGTGACTCCCAGCCTTATCATTAACAACCAGTCATTAACAATCAATTAACCATTATTATCATCATTATAATTATAGTGCCAACATTTACGCATTAAATTAGTAACTATATATATAGTGATGAGAAACAATACGCATATTAAAATATACATCTCATGGCCGAGTGCCGGCTTACAAAATTCGAATCTTCAGTGGCATTGGTTCGAATCTCACCAAGGTAAGGTAAATTTATTTCTAATGTATTTAATCTTAAAACTTAAATTGCTTTTGATATGTTGTTCCTGATTAACATAAAATTGATATGCATATAATTACACTCGGTTAATGGAAATAAACTGAAATGATATTTAATTGACATTTCCTCCAATAGATGGCACCACCCAATTCGATTAAACTATTTTCAAGCAATCAGTTCCTCGAAAAGTATTTCATCAAGCATCGAAGTTTGACGAAAATAATCTCATCACCTGAGGGCACTTGTTCGATGAAAGAATTTCTCACATCTTGATGAAAATTCTAGTCTCAGTGTGTATGTTAAAAGCTGCCGCTAAATATTTATTATTATTATTATTAACTTTGAATTTTTAACGCCAAATATTTTCGTCCTGTTCTTCTTAAGATTTTTTTATGCACACAAATAAGACTTGCCTTTTGACAGGACGCATCTCTCATACATATATATATATATATATATATATATATATATATATATATATATATATATAGATATTATATATATATATATATATATATATATATATATATGTGTGTGTGTGTGTGTGTGTGTGTCAAAAAAAAAGTTAATTTAAACTTGTTCTGAACCATTATTCCAACTATTTAATATTCAGAATCATTTTCAAACTTTCTACAGCAAAATAATAATAATAATAATAATAATAATAATAATAATAAAAAATATTTAAAGGAGATGGATCATGCAATTTTTAATACTTATTTGTAATATATTTTAGGATTTTCTAAAAAAATTAGATAAAAGCTTTTTATTATTCACAAAATATAGCAATATATACTCAAAGTCCATCACAGAGAGAGAGAGAGAGAAAGAGAGAGAGAGAGAGGTTATTTTCATCTACTTTTAAAGTTTGAAATAGACGGGATTGCATAAATATTTCTATGTAAAGTTTTTCAAATAAAAGATTACATTGCTGAGAACTTTTTCAGAGCCCCTTTTTATGTTTCTCTTTTAATATTAAAGTAAATTTTTTGTTAAATTATTCTATAAAAAAAAAAAAATCTGTTTTTTGACTTTCGAATTAAGGTTTCAATTTTAGAAACCTTTGACATCTTGGGAAAAAAAAAAAAAAACATAAACAGACATTACAAAGTTGAAGGTACAAAAAAAGGTTGGTTTTTTTTTTCAAGGAAAAAAATTGGTAGCTACAAAAAAAAATATTTGCTAATACATTTATGACTATTTCAAATATTTAATTTGAAAATCTTTTAAAAAATAATAAATAAAAAAGAAAATATTTTCGATAACTCTTTTTTTTGGGGGGGGGGTATATATTTCTGTGAAAGAAATCATTTTACAAATTTCTCATTTCGTCATCTACTTACTTACATTTGGCTTGAATTCATTCAGAAGTTGAAAAATGGCCAAATATGCACAATGACGCATATGATAAAATGTGTAAAAAAAAAAAACCCAAAAAAAACTTTTTGAAAAATGTTGATAAGAATATTTAACAACATCGTCTTTCAATTGTTGAGAATACAAAATATCTCAAATAAATTGTAATTCTGGGAATTTCATGTCATTTTAGTAATAAAGTTTTGTGTGAAGGACCTTAATTAGACTTTAGAAGTTTTAAGTACCTACATCGGTTCTTGGAATTTTAGAAGCATTTGCTACTAAAGTATTTTCAATGATTTTTACTGTGGTCCCTCCCAGTAATTTAATAATAAATGAAAATTTAAATAAATCTTTTCGAAGTGTCCCGTAACGACTGAATTAATTAATCGCGACTGTACTTCAGCTATCGTAGTTTTCAGTGATTCGCAGTCCACGTTAAGTTGTATGTCCTCCTCCGCATTAGTTGGCCTGATCTCTTTGCCACTTTGTGGCCTTCCCGATGCATTATTATTATTATTATTTTCTGAATTCTCAAGAAATTTTAACCACATTTTTCCAAACGAAGAAAATTAATTTCATAAAAATCTAAAATTAAATTATGTAAAAATTTAAAAGTTTCTTAACTCATTTTTTTGGGGGGGTTAGTTTCATTAATCACTGATCATGATAAAACCATTGACCGAAAAAAAATATATACACAGTATGTATATATATATATATATATATGCTAAACAATCCCCATTAATGAAAACACTGATATTTCTATGCCTGTGTATGCATTAACGCATATTTATGATCTTAACATTCTGAATTCGAAGTCATGGGCATGTATTTAGGCGTACCATGATGCGGCTCCCATATATATGTATAAAATCTATATATGTGTGTGTGTGTGAGACCATGGAATTATAGCACCCAAACTTAAGAATACAGGAATTACTGGAAAGTTAGGAAGATGAATATTTAATTTTCTGACTCAAAGAACACAAAGATTGGTAGTAAATGGAGTTAAATCTGAAGTCTTAGAAGTCATGAATCCTGTCCCACAAGGTACAGTATTAGCTCGCTTGCTGTTCATAATAATATTAGATTGCAGACATTGATGCGTATGTTAATGACAGTATTGTATCATGTTTCGCGGACGACACAAAGATATGCAAGGAAATATTGAACAAAGGTGACATAGAAAAATTACAAAATTACATTGAAACATTTATTCATGTGGGCAGAAGACAACAATATGAAGTTCAACGAAGAAAAATTCCAACTTCTAAGATATGGTAGTAACAAGGTGCCACAGAATAAAGGGTACAAAACTCTGAAAGCCAAACAGATAACACCAAACCTACAAGTCAGGGATCTTGAAGTGATAATGTCGTCGCAGGCAGAATTTAGAGAGCACTATAACATTAAAATTGCAACAGCTAAAAAAATAATGGGAGTCATCTGGAGGAGCTTCCGCAGCGGAAAAGCAAACATCATGCTCAAATTATGGAAGAGTCTAGTCCTACCGTTAACTAAGTATTACTTAGTCCTCACAAGCCCATACAGGAAACGAGACACTGCAAATCAAACATAGAAGCCATACAAAGGACTTTTACGTCTAAGATAGAGGAAACGAAAGATAAAGACTATTGATCTCGATTACAATTCCTGAAACTCTACTCTCTCAAAAGAAGACGCGAGCGGTACACAACGATATACATATGGAAAATACTCGAGGGTTTTGTCCTTCACCTTGGAAACGAAATAGAAACAAATTTGAATGAGAGAAGAGGCAGATTTTGCACTGTTCCAGCTGCAGTTGGACAGGGGGCCATGAAAACGAGGATGGAAAATACCCTTAGAATAAGAGGCCCAAAGCTTTTTAATGTCCTGCCAAAAGCAGTGAGGAACCTCCAGCATACCGACCTGAATAATTTCAAGAACCAGCTTGACAGGTTCTTGTGCAAAGTTCCTGACCGGCCTTGCGTACCTGGCTACGAGGGCAGGAGTAGATCAGACAGCAATTCCCTCCTTCACCAAATCTAGCAAATGAGGCGGGATGCTAGAGATGGGTCAATCAAAAAACCAAAAAACCAAGGTTAACCAAGGTGTGTGTGTGTGTGTGTATATATTTTGTTTAATGCAAAAAAAAAAATCGTTTTGGAATTTGCATGTAACCTACATCGCGCGTTGGCAAAGGGAAACATTGTATGTGTGTGTGTGTGTATTTGTGTGTGTGTGTGTGTGTGTGTGTGCGTAATGTTGTCGAGGATAATTCAAAAACGCGACGTTAAATAATATGAAAATTGAGCCCCAAACTAATTATAGCATTCACGTGTGGGAAAAAGTACTTTACTTTATACTAAATATATACTCTCGTTCTCACGTACTTCGTTCGTAACTTAAGTTAAAAGGAAAAATATTCATAAACGCTTCACGTTGCTTGAAATAAACGAATGTTTATATACAAATTAAGCTTTTATATCTAAACTTTACAACACGTAAAAACGAAATCGTTTTTAAATTAGACATAAGTGGTTTTTAATCTTTCGAAATTTTAATGTAAAATGATAAATAAGAGTTTAAAACCACGGTCGTATTTTAGTTATATTCGTATGAAAGTATAATATATATATATACACACACACACAATTAATTCGTGTATTAAAAAAAACACACACAAAAACGGGTTTAATTGCATCTTCTCTTTGGTCTTTCAAAAGTGATATTTATAAAGGGAAACACGAAAGAGAGATTAATTTGTTAGATTTATGTTAGAATTATTTTATGTTAGAATTATATTATGTTAGAATTATTTTATATTTGAAATATTATTTCTTTACTTATATTTTAGCTTATATTTAAAAACAAAATTATGTTGACTGGAAATTATGCAAGGTTAAGTCAACGAGATAAGAGACTACTACACTGTTTTTTTTATTAGCCTCCACTCATTCAACATGGCTTAGCGTCCTATTATTAATTATATATATATATATATATATACACACACACACACACACACACACACAGGGTGTCCCAAAAGTCTGGACTCATAGGAAAAATAAACATTATAGTTTTAAAGTGAGACAAACACATTTCTAATGCTAGCAATTTTACATATTTTATGAAAGAAAATACCCTGATGGCTGCTCAGTATACCAATCAAAAGAAGGCGGAACTGGTATTGCTACGTGTTTCCGGAAAAAGCCAGAGGGAGGTGTATATTCGTGAAATACTTGACATGCCTCCCTCTGGCTGTTTCCGGAAACATGTAGCAATACCAGTTCCACCTTCTCTTGATTGGTATACTGAGCCATCAGGGTATTTTCTTTCCTGAAATATGTAAAACTGTCATTAGAAATGTGTTTGTCTCACTTTAAAAATAAAATATCTATTTTCCCTGAGTTCAGACTTGTGGGACACCCTGTATATGGGATTGAACTTAGAATGGTTTCATATATATATATATACAGTATATATATATATATGAACAAGATACGAAACTGACGATATTTTTCATTATTTAGCGTGTTATCCCGCCAAATGTATATTAGATACTCGCCACCTAGCGTATAGAGTGAAAACTAAACTTTGCACAATGGCGCCCAGCTCTCATGATTTACAATTATACAAGAGCCACTCAATATATTTTGCTCCACCTTTTTTTTTCCTTTCCAAGTTTCCTTGTAAGTTCCAGAAATTTTGTACACAAGTAGTTACATACCTTTTTTACAAGTTTTTCTTTTTCAACACAGTCTCCATCATTTTCTACGGATTTGCTCGACCTCGAAACAAGGGCCTTTATTCCTTGCTGGTAAAAGTCCGATGGGTTCCGCTGGAGTCACCTCTTAACCTCCTCAACAACCTCATCGTCACTCTGAAACTTTCTTCCACGAATAGCATCCTTCAATGTTCCAAACAAATGGAAGTCTGAAGGTACCAGATCCGGGCTGTATGGAGGGTGGGGTAACACAGTCAACCGCATTTTTGTGATGGCCTCTCTTGTTTGCAAACTGTTGTGTGGTCTTGCGTTATCGTGCAAAAGAAGGACGTCTTCCAGTTTTCTCTCCGGTCGAACTCGCTTTATACGACTCTGGAGTCTCTGTAGAGTAGCAATATATGTCTCTGAGTTGATTGTTTGTCCTTTCTTCACAATATCCACCAGAATCACCCCTTTCATGTCCCACAAGATGGTGGCCATAACGTTTCCTGCAGGGTGAGCCATTTTGAACTTTTTCTTGCGTGGGGAGTCTGCGTGATGCCACTCCATGGATTGGCGTTTTGTTTCAGGTTCAAAGTGGTGTACCCAAGTCTCATCCCCAGTCACAATTCGTGAAAGGAAGTCATACCCTTCTGTCTCGTATCGAACCAACGACTTAAAACCAATTTCTTTTCTTTGGAATTTGTGATCTTCAGTCAGTTGGCGAGAAACAAACCGTGAACACACTTTTGAGTATCCCAGTGCTGAATCATCGTATTCACACTTCTTCCACTCATCCCTAACTCCAGCGATAGCTCCTTGTATGTGACGCGCCGATTTGATCGAATGATGCTGTTAGCACGTTGCACAGTGTGAGATGTGGCAGCCGATGTCGGGCGACCGCTGCGTGGCTCATCATCGAGTCTGGCTCTCCCTCTCTTCGATGATCTCACACGTTTAGACCAGCGTCCAACTGTGCTTCGATCAACGACAGCATCTCCGTAAACGTTTTGTAGACGTTTGTGAATATTTCCAACTGTTTCCTTCTCTGCGGTTAAGAACTCGATAACAGCTCTCTGTTTACGACGCACATCACTGTCAGACGCCATTTTCGAAACTGCGTTAACCATCGGTTTTATACAAGGTTGTTTAAAAGCGGTTTTATTCAAGGAGGGGAGGTTCAAACTGGAAAAATCCGGTTATGTGGAGCGAAGAAAGTTCAAACTTACGGCCAAAAAGAAAGTGTGTGCGATTCAGATATTTTTATTTCGATTCGATTTTCGATTCGATTCGAGTGCGACTGTGCAGCGAATCGAAGAATCGAAATTTTTTAGCTCTAAGTCGGGTCGGGTTTCGATTCTTTTACTGAATCGACCCGAATCGACATTTTCGATTAATCGCACAGGCCTACCCAAATGACATATCTCATTGTGTATTAAACTATATAATAATAAATAGTAAAATATATTTTAAGTTGATGACGTTAGCGTTGCTTGGCGGGTAACTTAGTTCTCCTTCCAAACGCCAGATGACAGTCTAACACAAGAGTGGGCGGAGTTTCGTATCTTGTTCTAAATAATCTTTGGTTCTATACACAGTTAAATTATCATGGTGAAATTTTCCATGAGCTGAACTCTAACCATGCATGAACTACCTAAATTATAATATTTGCTGAAATTTATCTTCGTTGTTCTGTAACTACAGCTAAACGCGGCACAGAATGTTGTTGAAGGTACAGAGGGTTGACAAAAGTAAATAGACACCACGATGGTTGTTCTCAAGAACAAATGGCAAAGCTCATTAATGAAATGTCAGAACGTATATCATCTTTACATAATGCAAAAGGGAAAGCAACTCGATTCTAAATACATTGATTCAATAAATCTGTTATTATTTAATGACTTTTATTATCAAATTAAAAACTATGGAAAAACCGAAGGTGTCCATTTACTTTTGTCAACCCTCTGTACACCGCAGTACATCGGCAGGAATGAGCTGAGTGTTGATCGTAATGTGCGCAGCTTATCTGTGGTGTGAGGATAATTGCAATAAACTTTTTCTTTCCACTGTGTCAAACTAAAGAAATCTGGCGGTGATAATATACTAGGGGCACTCAATATATTTTGCCCCACCCTTTTTTCTTAGCTAAATAATAGGCATTGGGGCTGAAATGTCTTTTGGGCCGTAAGTTTGAACTTTCTGCGCTCCACATAACTGGATTTTTACAGTTTGAACCTCCCCTCCTTGCATAAAACCGCTTTTAAACGCCCTTGTATAAAACCGATGGTTAACGCAGTTTCAAAAATGGCGTCTGACAGTGATGTACGTCGTAAACAGAGAGCTGTTATCGAGTTCTTAAGCGCAGAGACTGAAACAGTTGGAAATATTCACAAACGTCTACAAAACGCTTACGGAGATGCTGTTGTTGATCGAAGCACAGTTGGACGCTGGTCTAAACGTGAGATCATCGAAGAGAGGGAAAGCCAGACTCGATGATGAGCCACGCAGCGGTCGCCCGGCATCGACTGTCACATCTCACACTGTGCAACGTGCTAACAGCATCATTCGATCAAATCGGCGCGTCACATACAAGGAGCTATCACTGGAGCTAGAAATTAGTGAAGAAAGTGTGAATACGATAATTCAGCAACTGTGATACTCAAAAGTGTGTTCACGGTTTGTTTCTCGCCAACTGACTGAAGATCACAAAGCCCAAAGAAAAGAAATTGCTTCTGAGTCGTTGGTTCGATACGAGACAGAAGGGATGACTTCCTTTCACGAATTGTGACTGGGGATGAGACTTGGGTACACCACTTTGAACCTGAAACAAAACGCCAATCCATGGAGTAGCATCACGCAGACTCCCCACACAAAAAAAGTTCAAAATGGCTCCCTCTGCAGGAAACGTTATGGCCACCATCTTGTGGGACATGAAAGGGGTGATTCTGGTGGACGTTATGAAGAAAGGACAAACAATCAACTCAGAGGCATATATTGCTACCCTACAGAGACTCCAGAGACGAATAAAGCGAGTTCGACTGGAGAGAAAACTGGAAAACGTCCTTCTTTTGCACGATAACACAAGACCACACAACAGTTTGCAAACAAGAGAGGCTATCACAAAAATGCGCTTGACTGTGTTACCCAACCCTCCATACAGCCCCGATGTGGCACCTTCAGACTTCCATTTGTTTGGGCCAATGAAGGATGCTATTCGTGGAAGAAAGTTTCAGAGTGACGATGATGTTATTGAGGAGGTTAAGAGGTGACTCCAGCGGAACTCAGCGGACTTTTAGCAACAAGGAATAAAGGCCCTTGTCTCGAGGTGGAGGAAAGCCGTAGAAAAGGATGGGGACTATGTTGAAAAATAAAAACTTCTGAAAAAGGTATGTAACTCTTTGTGTTCAAAATTTCTGGAACTTAAGGAAACTTGGAAAGAAAAAAAAAGGTAGGGCAAAATATATTGAGTGGCCCTCGTAGATCAGAGGATCTTGGTGTTACACATCTTTCGAAATGATTGGGTCATAAGAAGGATTAAATATGAGTCTACTCCTCTGTGACATGTTGTATTTCACACCATCTCGTTTGAAGTAGACCTTAGTAAAGTCAATGTTGTCCAAATGATTCACGACCTCGCCATATATGACAATGTAGCGATTTGTGTACCGCAACAGTTATCACCCCAGAGAAGAGCTGCAGCACAACACTACAAATAAGACGTATGAACATACAGAGCTGCATTCATCAGTGCCCACAAAATATCGGTAATCAATTTGAGCACCTTCTGTGATTCAGGTGGGTGATGCACGGTTGGAGCTCAGTTCTGGTAAAATTTTACCGTGATAAGTTCATTGTGCAGAATTTTATGGTATATATATAATGAGTTCATAGGATTTATTGAATTCTAAGCATTAAGTCTAAAACTTAATAGACAAAATATTCATTCAGTCGATATAAACAAAAGAAGACTTGAGAGGAAAAACAAAGCATATTAACTTAGTGAAACGTTAATTTAATGAAATTAATTGAAATTTTATGATATCTTGGCAAAATAAGATGTTTTGATAAATACACAAACGAAAAGAAGAAAGACAAATAATCCAAACTCATTTTACAAAGTTTTTTCGCCAGAAAATGCAGGGCGACAAATTCGATACCAGACACCAGATGTAAGAACAGTTTGAAGATAAAATGTTTTATGAAATAAGTTAGTTAATCTCCGAGAAAGAGAAAAACTGTTAATTTTCGCGCAACGCGATTTTAGACGAAGGTAGACCGTGCTGAAATACTATGTAAGGTCCTTCAAAATGTGTTTAAAGCCCTCACTAAAACACCACATAAAAAAAAATTGCAAAAAAACTTTATTGTCAAGGATAGCTCATAACGCTCGAAAAATTCGTATAAGTAATTCGTTAATCATTATGGAATGCAGAGAGTCGTATATTGTCGTATACTGTCGTATAAAAAAGGTCGGAACTGGCCAAAACACGCAACGACTGGAATGTCTCAATGACATATTCTAGACAGTTCTTATTAATAATGTATTTCATTTAAAGACTTAATACTAAAATTTCAAAATTCGGTCACGATTCTAAAAACACTTCCGAACATGCACATTTTTGCTTGCTGGCATCTTCCACCTCTTGAATCCTAGCGATGTTGAAGGAGAAACTTCGTCTGAGGAACGTTAGAAACTTTTTTAAGACAAACCTTTTGAGTGACGGACCAAATTCTTGAATTAAAAATGCCTTGACAAAATATCAGGACCTCCCCAAACGACAAAATATAAAATGACCAACCTAACCTAGCGTAACTTAACAGGGTATAACGTAACCCATCTTAACTACTGTCTCTACCTAACCTTTTACAAATGCAATTATTTCAAAGAAGACACTGAAATGTAATGTTAGAGTTGTTTAACCTTTGCAACATTTAAGGTCATATGACGGAGGGGACCTACAGTTTTACGGTGAATCGAACCACGGGTCGCTACATAATCTGGACGCGGAGGACGGTCTCCCATCCAATTACTCTCCAAACACAATGTCGCTTAACTTCGCTGATCGACGGGAATCGGTTTTACGACATTACCTACAACGTAGCTCTCCTTCGACAATAAAATTCGAATGCAATCTTTATCGACACCATTTCGAAAATTCTAATTTTTGTTCCGTCGTTTAAAATGTAATATTCGCATCTGGGCACCTTTTGCTTCAATCCGTATAAACTTTTTCTTAGCAGTTAACTGTTTGTTCACTACCTCATTTCGTTTTGACTTCCTTGGACTTCTTGAATTCCTTGATCTACCTAATGTCAATATAACCTTTCTAATAACTAATTATTCTTTCACATATAAAGTGCATTTACTGCTCTTCCAAACCAATATACTTACTTTATGTAAACAACACAATAAAACTATCACTCACAAGCATGACGCGATATATAAACCCGGACAGAACCAGTAAAATGAAATCTATGCCCTCAGAAACGCAACTTATAAACATTTTATAACTATTCCAATCCTCGTAAAGACTAAAAATGAAAATGTCATTTACGAATAGAAGATAATTTACTACACTTATATACGGTCAACAACACTTACAAGATGATCTTAGTCTTTCAAAAGTCCACTACATAAATATGATTAGTAGTACTTTGGGGCCCATAATCTTGATTCAGTTTGGACTAAACTTTCCCTTTGAGATGCGAACTCTACTTTGATGCCTCTTAACAAATGATCATAACTGTTTATGTACACTTTTAAAAGCAGTATTGACAGTTTAGGGTGAAATTTTACTAACTACTAATGCCCGTTATAAAATATTTAGTCGTATAAAAATGGCTTAAAAGTGTTACAAAATCTTAGGATTTGATTGTAAAGTTACAAGATTTTCCAGGAAATTGCTTACATTTTGTGTTTACATTTGTGATTAAAAAGTATAACTTTCCACAAAATAATAATAATAATAATAATAATGATGATAATGATGATGATAATGATGATGATTGGGTTGTTTAGCTTCATTCGTAACATCTAAGGTCATATGACGGAGGGAACCTACGGCTGTTCGGCGAATCCGAACCACTACCAACCCGACCAAGGAAGACCCCAGAGAAACACTTTATTCGTTGAAATGTGAGGTCCAAGCCGAGATTCGAATCCAGGATTTACAGATTAACAACCCAATAATCTTCCTAAACGGTAAACGATAACTAATGAGAATATATACACTGTTTACTGTTAATTTTGTAAAAGGGGCACTGTTGGTAGATTGAGACATCTGAAATTTATAAAACTTCCTACTATAAAGTAGAATCCTACTAATCTATCTGCGATTTGCTAGAAACGAAAATCATGCAGAATACTGCCGCGTTACCTATCAAATTATTTTTGCCGAAAGCCAAAACCGTGTTGAATACTGCTGCGCTATCTTTGAAATTACTTTTGCTGCAAGCCAAAACCGTGTTGAATACTGCTGCGCTATCTTTGAAATTACTTTTGCTGCAAGCCAAAACCGTGTTGAATACTGCTGCGCTATCTTTGAAATTACTTTTGCTGCAAGCAAAATCTGTGTAGAATACTGCTGGGCGATCCTTAACCCTGTACAAAAAAAAATGAGCCCACAAATATTGTTAAACGGCTTCTATAGAATTATAATTAAAAATTTGTTTTAGTTGTTTTAAATACACTGTTAAAACCGTGTTTACAGTATAAAATACAAATGTGATCCCCATTTCATTCACACTGTCCAAAGCTAAACGTATGTTTAGAGTTTAAATATTTGTGATTAGGTTCTGAATTTGGGTGATTTGTAGGTTTAAACCTTTACTGTGTAAACCTAACCTTTACAATATAAAATTGGTATCAAATAAGTTAAAATTACCACAGTAAGTAGTTAAAATTACTACATTAAGTACTTAAAATTACTACATTACTTAAGTAGTTTTGAAAACAAGGCAATATTTTGACTCGCTTATTCGCACCTAATAATGTAATAATTTGGAGCTATTGAAGAATAGGGACCCCAGCCTTCTTTAGTTAGCTTTATAAGGCTAACTAACAAAAATATCATGACCTAACCTAACCAATCGTCAAGGGCTTACAGTTAACCTAACGATTGGTTAGGGTAGGTCGTGATATTTTCGTTAGTTAGCCTTATAAGCCTAACTAAAGAAGGCTGGGGTCCCTATTCTTCAATAGAACTACGTAATGTAGTAATTTAACTATTTAATAATAGATAGGAGCGTATTCGACATTAATTTGGGTTAAAATAACTAAAAATATTTCAGAATAATTGAAAAATATAAATTATAAACAAATATAATAAATACATCAACTGAGAGTAAAAAAAGCATGAAAGAGAAACTGTCCCAACAATCATGATTTTTAAAAATAAAGCCTTCTATCGTCATTCTACGTAAATACCGTTCATTCATGTAACACGTAACGGTAAATGCATTAAAGTTATTTAAAATAGCGTAACGCTAAATGGGAGTTGTGTATATACGAATAACGAAAATTAAATATACAAAGCCAACATTAATGCTTATATTCGTTTAATATGAATATATATATATATATATATATATATATTATATATACGAGTGTATATATATAATTTGAAACATCGAATGTATGATAATGTGAAATACATGTGTGTATATCCACAGGGATAAAAGCTGTCAAACTTTTATTTTTTAGACATTGCATGTGAGAGATTTCTTTTAAATTCATAGTGACATCATCATTCAGCGGAGATATTTGGAGACTCCATTTTCCGCCATTTTGAGACCAAAAAAGGGCTTTTAAGTGACAGTTTCAGCTGGATTTGCATATTTGGAATATATATATATATATATATATATATGTGTGTATACATTCAACTGCAAAGAACACGCAGTATAAATAACGTAAAGAACGACGCTTGTATAGGAGATATTCCGCGCAAGACGAGAGAGAGAGAACGAAACAAATGAAAAAATGAGGTAACCACCCGGGAAACGAACCCGGGATCTTCCGATTGCCGGTCAGATGCGATACCATTACACCATGGGCCTCACTCTTCCAAATGCCGTAATTCTTCTACATACTCGCAGAAACCAATGCCCCAAGGGGGCACCTCCCGCATGCCGTAACATTATATAAAAAAAATACATGAAAAAGTGAAAAAAAAAAAAAAGTCGCACATCGTCCGGCCATAAAAGGATATATTTCAGGTGAAAACGATATCAGTGATAGTATATGTGTCACACTATTTAGTTCCCAAAGTAGTATGACCCCAAAATGTTCGAGTGCATATGCAATTGCAATGTTAATCAATTGTTGCAAGGTGCCAGCCCCTTCCCCCCTGGTGGAGGGGGTAACGGGGGAGTGGTTGGGGGTAATGGGGGAGATGGGTGGGGATCATAGGATCAAAAAGGAGAGCCAATAAGTTCCCTGTTAGTGTCTATGTGGTCCCCAATTTGGAACCTAATCGTGACAGGAACCATTTCTTAATTTGTTTTGACATGTAATATATAAAAAATGGTTTAAAATGTTCATGCTATTTGAAATTTGACCGTGTGTTTGTTTGTTTACGCAGAAATTGTAAAAGACTAGCTAATATCCTAATATGATCATGTACAGTTTGAGTAATTGTAAAAAATGCTTTTTCCTAATCGTTTCAGCGTATTATATAATGTATGTAATAGGAGGGTATAGGAGCTATAGGAGGATTTTCCTTTTGCCTTGTTTGAGAATTGGGAAATCTTATTTAAGTTCGTAGTCTGAAAACTGGAAAATTGATAATAAACATTTTTATTAAGAAAAGGCTTTACATACATATAAATAAACACAGTTTGTAAGTGGACGGAAAACAAGGAAAAGTCGTTTTGCGTTTCAATCCACCCTTGCCTTTATCCATTCTACGAGTATATAGATATTGTCCCTCGTTATGAGGGAATTTGGGACTAGCTTGTTGTTAAATTTTAAATTCTTTCTGTCCATTAAACTTACAGGAATTTTCCCTCAGCTTCGTATATTATGCAGAAGGATTTAGAATTACAGTATTTACCATTTATTTCACTCTTTCCAGTGTGCTGATGTCCATCCACCGGATTGAGAACCTAATTTGAAACGCAGTCTTAGACCATATACGCAAATCAATGTAGATTTTTATTCTATGCACAACAATTTATATTCAAAACAGACCTTGAAGTGCTGCGGTTATTTTAAACTTTAGTTAATTTTAAAAATAGACCATAATAGAATTTTTTTTTTTTGTAATGGTTAACAGACGACGTTTTTAATGGACAAATAAAAACTTGCTTAAAATCCGGACAAGTAAAGTGTTTTTAACGACAAGAAAAAATAAATTCCAGCAACATGCTTGGCTAAATATCATATTCGCGACAATGAATATTTTAAGTTAAAAACTCACCCATAATTCACTATTAAATTAGGTTAGATTGTTTTATGTTATGTTATGTTATGTTAGGTTAGGTCAGGTTAGTTTATGTTAGGTTAGGTTGGTTAGATTAGGTTAAGTTCAAGACATTATTTTATTTTATACATACTAGCGAAAGTGGACCCTTTTACCTACACCTGCAGTGTAGCTACACCTGCACCTCAGTAATTGGGGGATTGCGGCCCCCCCAATTACTGGGGAGTCAATAGTTTAGTTTTCAGTCAATAAAACTATAGAAAAGAACGCAGCCATGAAAATCTTAAGCTTCACAAATCTTGATACAATGGGTTCGGATATGAAGTTTAAAATGTTCATTACTGCGTTCTTTTCTATAGTTTTATTGACCGAATGATTGAACCCTCAGTAATCGGGGGGGGGGGGGGGGTGTCAATTATTCGGTCAATAAAACTATAGAAAAGAAAGTAGCAATGAAAATCTTAACGCGATGGAGTAAAAAGTTGAAACAAATAGACATGGTGTCTTCAGAAGGACAGACAGACAGGACCGGCTTTTTATAGAATAGATATAAGGGCGGGATTTTGAACTAAAAAATAAATCATTGTCGTCAATCTTAAATTTTACTAAACAAGCAGAGCCTTCGGCTCACTGTCCTACGGGCACTGCTTGTGCTTCGCAAACTCGCCTACGGCGAGGGCACCTTCGGTGCCTGGGTTACCCCTTTGGGGGGGAGGGCATTCTCCCTCTCCCCCAAACCCCCTCATCCCCCTTTATGCAACTTGGAGGCTAACCCCCACTATCCCCACCCATCCCCCATTACCCCCAACCACTCCCCCGTTACCCCCACCACCAGGGGGGAAGGGGCTGGCACCTTGCAACAATTGATCAACATTGCAATTGCATATGCACTCGAACATTTTGGGGTTATACTACTTTGGGAACAAAATAGTGTGACACATATTATACTATCACTGATTATCGTTTTCACCTGAAATATATCCTCTTATAGCCGGACGATGTGCAACCTTTTTTTTTTTTTTTTCACTTTTTCATGTATTTTTTTTATTGGTTGTAGATACTATCTCCTCGCACAAACCCTTTTCTGTACTTAGTATTAGATTATTCTTTAACTCTAATCAATTAATTTTTAACCCAAAATTTACTTCTTTTTAACCACTGTTAACCAGCATTCATTATCAATAAGATCTATTTCTTCTCTCTTTGTTTAGAAGGAAAATGCTAATTTTTAAATATTTAGTTAGCCATTTGATTTTGCCATATCCAGTGCAGTGCGACATTGTAATAGACCATCTTAGCGGTTATTGCAACTTGAGGAAATAAGTAATTTGAGAGGAGATTTATCCCCAAAAAAATTTTTATATGTATAATAGGAGAGAGGATAGATTTCATAAAATTCCGAAAAAACGAAGAAGAGAAATGAGAAAGGAAAGAGAAAGGACAGGGAAAAGACAGAGAAAGGACAGAGAAGAGAAAGCGGATTAAAGAAACGGGTGAGGAGGAAAAGAGAAAAGATGCTCAAGTTCAACTAAGCATGGTCAATCAGGCTCCTCTGTATGAAAGAAAGCTCTCCTTACAGATTTGGGGCTCCGAACACCGGTTCCTATTAACCCCGTAAAGGGACCACAACACCACCTCCCCCCTAAAAATATGGCAAGCGACAAAACACCATCGCCTCTCACAAGACGTGAATGGAAAATTCTTTACTCTTACGAGGACATACGTCAAAAAAGATGAAGGAACAGAAATTCAAGAATGTAAACAAGCTGATTACTTTTTTTTACAAGCTCTGCCCCGCACCATTTTCTCAGATTTATTTACATGTACAAAATCCACCACCGCTGTCAATTTATTTGATTCATCTCAAAACTTTATTAAAAAAATTGTAAATTATTTTACGAAACATAATAATCGAAGTATTACGTCAAATTATTATATTAAATTGCATTAAATATTAAATACTTTTGTCACATTTTTATACTATAATTTTTATTGTCTGTGGCTAACTAACTAATTTATTATGGTATATTATCTCTCTCTCTCTCTCTCTCTCTCTCTCTCTCTCTCTCTCTCTATCTGTATATATATATATGCTTTATTTTTGCTTTCGCCTGAATTGTTCGTTCTGACGAAAGTCAAGCTTTTTTGCCCCACCTTAAACCACTTACAGCTTAACGTAGAATCCGAACCACGACCCACCAAGGAAGTCAGAAATTACAAAGTCTTCACCCGAACTCGATCTCATGACCTCCCGATCAGCATGTCGGCGTCTTAACCATTTAATAATAATAATAATAATAATAATAAAATCAAGAAGTAAAGCACTGGCTGGAATACAATTCAAAAAAGTCATAATTTTGAGTCTTTACTTGTGGGTTATCCGTTTAGATCCCATTTAAACCTGTAAACCTCTTTCATCATATGATCTATAAATTACTCACATTCAGAGGGTTGACAAAAGTAAATAGACAAAAGTAAATCCTCAAGAACAAATAGCAAAACTCATTAATGGAATGTCAGGACGTGTGTCATCTTTACATAACCAGGGATGGGAAATTGAATCGAACTGGAATCGATAAACTGATAAAACCGATATTATTTTATGAACTGAAATAGAAAAAACTAGAACTGAAAAAAATCCTGACAACTAAAATCGAAATTCGAACTGAAATTGAAAAACAATCAAAAACTGAAATCTGAATTCGAATAGATTAAAAATAGCAGTTTTGCATATCAGTTTTGAGGAGCATTTGGATTACAAAAAAAATAAATAACGTGAATTATTTTCCTTTTTTTGCGACTTAACATTTGTATGGATTTAAAATATCCATTTATCCTTTAATTCGATGTAGAAAATAACGCAGCTGAAAGTACTAGAGACAATGGTTTTAAAAACAAAGAAAAAGAATTAGGGAGAAAATTTTTTACCCCATATCAAAATACTTTTTCAATAATGACTGCTCCTTTCATTGACCTACGTTTAATCACTTGGTAAGGACGACTTCAGTTTTTTCTGACCATTAAATTTTTCAGTTTGATAATAGCTATACTATCTATATCTAGTTATCTACATAAGTGAGTGAGATAATCCGTGGGAATGATCAAACTTCAACTCAAATGTTAATCGTTTGGAGTGTTACTCTAATCACCTTGGTATTTCTCCAAATGTTTATCCTTTGGAATGTTCCTCTAATCTCCTTGTGTTTCCTCTCCTCTCCTGAAATCCGTGAAAATGACCAAACTTTAATTCAAATGTTATCCTTTGGATTAAAAAAAAACTGGAATCGAAATTTAAATTGACTCGAACCGAAAAATATAAAACTTGAATCGAAAAATAAACTCAAATCGAAAAAAAATCAAAAATTTAAATCGAAACTGAAATCGATATTTTTGCAAACTTAAACTGAAATCGAAAACTGGACTTAAAAACAAAAATTTATCAGTTTCTCATCCCTGCATAATACAAAAAGAAAAATAACACGAGTATAACTATATTCTTTCAATAAGTCTGTAGTTATTTATTATCGTTTATTATCACAAAAAAAAAAAGGAAGTGTCTATTTAATTTTGTCAACCCTTTGTATACAAACAAATTATTTTTCAATCAAAATGGCTTTTTCTTTTTTCCATTGGCCATAATGAATACTGAATGTAAGAATATTCTTTTTTTTTATTTAAAAAGTTGCTTTTTGAACACTGAAAATAAAAAAATTAATTTTGGCGTTCTTTAAACCTTAAAGTATTTTTTTTGACTAATATTAAAGAATTTTCGCTTATGGAAAGAAATATTATCTTTATTAAGTAAACAAATCCTATAATTTGGTTTTTACTATGATAAAAAATATATGCTTTCATCAGTAAACATGTTTTGTTATGCTTGATGAAAAGTTGAATTTACCATTCGGGTATAATACCCTATTGGGGTAACCCGTAATTAAATTTTGAAATAAGAAAACCGTGGAAGTACCTCACTGCCTTGTGAGACGACCCTTTTCATACCTCTGCATATTATAATTTTGTCTTCTTTTTTTTTTTGTACAACGAAGCTTCTCAGAGACTTTCCCAGGCTCTAAACCTTTGTAAGTGATGTTCAATGACGTTGTACGTTGAGGTTGTTGTATCGTAAGCATCGATCGTTGCCATTCCAAAGGAACTTTTTAATTTCGATGTTAAGATTAAAATTTTCAGCCATCCAGAAGAGTGTACAGAACACTAAAGTTCTCCACAATGTATTCAACTTTAAAAACTTAAAATTTTTCTACAGGGTAGCCTATAATTCCCAATCAGTTATAATTAAAGCGAAAATACCAAAAATTAAACAAAGTAAAAAGCTTATAATAAGTTTAGGAATATTTATTGATTATTGATCATTCAAAATGCAAAAAATAACCATCTTAACAAATATTCTTATCTTTTTTTTCAAATCCGCTAGATGGATTTTTGCTTTAATTATAACCGATTGGGACTTATGGGCCACCCTGTACATCTTTGTATTTTTAAAACTTTTTATAAGTTCACGTGATGTTTTTATACCAATTATAAACATCTATAAATGTTTCCTTCTAAATATCAAGAAAATTTGTCAAAAAAACTTTATAGAATTAATATTAACAATTTTTTTAATTCATAATCTGCGTTTTCTTAACATTTAACAAATTTATTACAATCTACATTTAACAATATTATCGGAATTTATTTAACAATATCATCAGCATCTAGGTTTCGGAAACTGCCGCTGATAAGTCCTTGTATAAAATCATCAAAAAAACACATTCCGGACATCCTATCAAACCGGAAAACAAAAGATATTATACCAGAAACTCGTGTCACATATTTAATAAGTTTTTATGGACAGACTTAAAAGTTTTTATAGAAGATTTTGCTTTTCCGACTGAGGTTTAGAGTCAGGCTTAGAAGGAAAAGTTAAACCGCTTTAATATTCTAAAAGTTTTTTAGTAATTAAAAGATAAAGAAGAAAAGCTTTCTTTAAAATATATGAAATTTTGCAGTAAAAACTTTTAGGAAGTGAACGTTTGTTTCCTTATATATTAAATTTAAATTATTCATTACATCACATACATCTTGTTCATGGTTTTTTATATATATATATATATATATATATATATATATATTACACACACACGAAGGTAATTCAATAAGTATCCGCATTTTTTATTTTCACAATTTTATTTTCACATCTGATAGATTATAAACACATCACTTCTCAACATAAGCTCCCTGTTTCTCAATACACTTAGTCCAACGATCTACAAGCTTCCTAATGCCATCACAAAAGATTGTTTTTGGCTGTGTGCGTAGCCAGTCATGCACTACTTCCTTCAGGTCATCGTCTTGGAATCGCTGATCTCTCAAACCGTCTTTTAGTGGTCCAAACAGGTAAAAATCCGAAGGTGCCAGGTCTGGACTGTAGGCTGGATGATCGAGAACTTCAGATTTAAGTTCTTGAAGGCATTTTCTAGTCTGTGCAGCGGTATGAGGGCGCGCATTGTCGTGTAACAGAATAACACCTTTCGACAATCTCCCTCTCCGTTTTGTGCGAATTGCTTGCTTTAACTCATTCCGAAGCATGTCAGAATACGATGCACTTGTTACTGTAGTTCCACGCTCTAGAGTCTAGATAATGTTCAAGGATAGGGCCTCGTGTATCCCAAAACAGTGTTAGCATAACTTTACCTGCTGACGGCTGCGCTTTGAACTTCCTTGCAACGGAAGATGTTGGATGCTTCCATTGCATGCTCTGTCGTTTGCTTTCTGGTTCATGGTGATGGATCCAGGTTTCATCTCCAGTAATAATGCACTCCAAAAGTTTTCACCTTCATTATGATACCGCGCCAAAAAACGAGAGCAGACGTCCATACGATTACGCTTGTGCTCTTCTGTCAACTGTTTGGGCGCCCACCTTGCACAAACCTTGTGAAAACCAAGAATGTCATGAACTATCGAATAGGCTGACCCTTGACTGATGTCTAATGAAGACGCAATTTCTTTTATTGTTAATCTTCTGTCATCGAAAATCATGGCTCTGGCTTCTTCCTGCTTGTCACCACTAGTTGATGTTCACGGTCGTCCTGAGCGCTGAGCATCTGTCACACATGTCCGACCTTCCTTGAACATTTGAATCCACTCGTACACACTTCGCCGTGGTAACGCATTATTCCCATACTGAGCACATAAACGCGTGTGAATTTCAGCTCCTTTCACACCTTCTGCCCACACAAAACGAACCACGGATCTCTCTGTTCTTCTAGAGTACAAATTGAAAGCGGCGCAGCCATGCTCACTACTCGTACGATATGTGACAGCTACGAGTAGCTTAAATATAAGCCTATACTGTTGCTAGCCTAAATAAGCCTATAGATCTCAGTTTGGCTCATTATTACGAGTATATATTATATATACTATATTATCACTAAAATAAAAAGTACGGATACTTATTGAAGTACCGTCGTGTGTGTATATATATATATATATATATATATATATATATATATATATATATATAGTAAACCCTCGCTATTCGCGGCATCACCATTCGCGGCTTCAATTATTCGCGGTCACTGCTTCAAGGCCGCCGACGGAGGAGAAGGAACTAGCACCACTCCCGAATCAAGCTTTGTAGCTAGTAAATGCTGGTTTGAAAGATTCAAAAAACGTTTTTCGCTGCACAATGTCGAGATTTCAGGGGTATAAGCCTGAACAGGTCTTTAACGCCGATGAGACTGCCCTTTTTGGAAGAAATTGCCATCACGCACTTACATTAGTCAGGAGGAGCGTCATGCATCAGGATTCACAAAGCCGCAAAAGATCGTGTAACTCTTCTCTTTTGTGCCAATGCTGCAGGTCACATGGTGAAGCCTGGCTTAATTCATAAGGCAGCCCGCCCGCGAGCACTAAAAGGCAAGGATATGAACCACCTTCCTGTACATTAGGCACAAAATCAATGGAGTATGGCGTATTTGCGGATTTCCCTTATTCGCGGCGCGAGTGGAACGCATCTACCGCGAATAATGAGGGTTTACTGTATATACAGGGTGTTTCTTTCAGGTCGATCCTAGAAAATGGAAACGAAACACTTCATATTAGTTACGGAATTACTATGACAAACTTCAAATACCAAATACCAAATGCAAACTAGAAAGTACGTTCAATTTTACAGTAAGATCCATGGAATTTTTTACATGTGAATCAGAGATAGTTCCGAGAATGGGGGACAAGACTTTGACAAGCCATTTGGAGAGTTTATAAGTAATAGAGCCCACCGAGCTAATAATAGGGCGCATAGGGTTGCCAGGTTTGTGGGTTTTAATAAGACCGTAAAGGTAGGGCAGAGAAGGTGAAGTGGACATGAAAAGCGGAATTAAGTCCTTATGATCTTTGAGAATGCGTTTCAAGCCACTATTAAATGATTTGATGACGTCATCCTGCGGGTTCTTATAAACTCTCCAAATGGCTTGTCAAAGTCTTGTCCCCCATTCTCGGAACTATCTCTGATTCACATGTAAAAAATTCCATGGATCTTACTGAAAAATTGAATAATGCACGTACTGAAACTAACGATAGATTGATCAGTTTTGACGTTTGTTCATTGTTTACAAAAGTGCCGATTGACGATATGCTTGACTTTCTCTCCCAAGAATTACATAAGTATGACCTGCCACTACCTTCACACATTGTTTTGGAACTTATTAAGCTTTGCATCAAATACTGTAAATTCATTTTCAATAACGAGTATTATCAACAAGTTTTTGGGATGGCCATGGGCAACCCCTTGTCGCCCCTCCTCTCCAATATTTATATGGAGTTTTTCGAAATTACTTACATTACATTCCGAGAATCCTGGGGGTTAACATCCCTTGGTTGCGGTACGTCGACGATATTTTGTGTATATGGCCCATGAATCGTGACCTGGATAACTTCCTCCTTCAGTTAAATGATCAAGTCCCCTCCATTAAGTTTACTTTAGAAGTGGAACAAGACAATTCAATCCCGTTTTTGGATGTGCGTGTACATAGGGAAAGCCCAGGTTTTAAGTTTAGTATCTATCGGAAAAAAAAAAACAATTTGTCCTACGTACACTTTTACTCGGGACATGACACCCCCACTAAGAAGGCCATTTTTTCTTCAATGTTTCTCCGCGCCCTTAGGATCGCCAGTCCGGAATACATCGATGCCGAATTAGAAAAAATCAACGGTATTGGAAGTGATCTGTGTTATCCATCTGCGTTTATGGAATCTTGTCTCAACAAGGCAAAACGAACTTTCTTTCGTGTCAATAATAACACTCGTACTTTGTCAAAAAATATTTTAGTACTTCCATTTTTCCCGGGCTTTTTAGGCATTGCTAATGTACTTAAACTTTTGGATATTAATGTAGTATTTTCATATAACAATAGTGTGAAAAATGTCATAGTAAAAAATAGCCCTACCAATAATTCAGGCATTATCTATAAAATTGGTTGTAAACAATGTGATTCCTTTTACATAGGTCAGACGGGAAAGGATTTGCACACACGTATAAAACAGCATCAATATTCCGTTAGAACAGGACAGTCGTCCAGTGCCCTTTTTGTCCATTTGTCAGAGTTATCCCACTGTATTGATTGGAATAATGCTTCAGTTTTATTTCACTCTAGCAACATTGTTAATAGAAATATTCTTGAGTCTGCCATTATACAACTTACAAATAACTTCAACATAAGCAAAGGTCTTTTTCAACTCGATCCTGTTGTTTTGAATTCCTTCAGAACAGATTTAGATAAGAAGGGTAGAACGCTAAATCTTTGGTAAACTTGTATGCCACTCTAATAACTTTTATTTTTCAATTTATTTTTATATACAAGAAGGGCAAAGTGCTAAAACCCGGGCAGATTTCCAGTATAAATTTATATTTTGTATTTTTTTTATAACATTGGTTGGAAACAATTCATTTGATCTTGTGCTAAAAATCGGTAGGGTTTTTTATAACATTGGTTGGAAACAATTCATTTGGTCTTGTGCTAAAAATCGATAGTTTTTCTTTACAAATTTGTATGCCCCTCCCACAATCCTTTAATTTTTAATTTTATTTCTCTGTAACCTATATATAGGCTGTAACTTTTTATGTACTTCAGTGTTCCTGAGGATGTCATTAGAGGAAAGCGCTTGAGCACCATTCTGTGTTTCCTTTCCTTCGTGGTTTTATTCATTATAAATATTTTTCACGTGTTACTTTCGTGAAATAATTTTCATATATATAATATATATATATATATATATATATATATAACTGCCTGCAGGGAACGTTTTAAGAGAGAGAAAACGAACAAAAAATAAATAAATAAAGCCTTAAGAATTCCAAATAAAAAATGGAACACGATTTTCGGAAAAATAACGAAGTTTGCCCTAAAGGCGGAAAACGTAACGGAATCACTGCAACGTACATTGTTGTACTTTTTGTATTGTACGTTATCAATTTTATCAAAGTTTCCAATTGATTTCCTGTGCGGCAAAAGGCAGGAGCAATAGGTAATGTGAGATAATTGTTTTGACATTTTTTCTTTATTTTGTTTCACACATTTCAAAACGTTGAACGCAACTGTGTGAAACGTTTCGAAATACGTTTACGAGTTAACGGCACTCAATCAATTGAAACATTTAATATAACCTCTCTTAATAAAGTAATATGATTGTTATGGCTCCTGACTTTTGTCACACACTGTACATATATACATTTTAAAAACATGTGAAGTATTTTAATTCAAATTTGAATAGAAAACTACCCACTTGAGGGTATTATAGATGGCAGTGAATCAAATGAACTCCGTTTAAGCCGAATAAAATCAACTCGTGTAATGCACTGAAAACCTATTTTCCATTTATAGGCGTTAAATTAAAATATTTTTCAGAGTTTTACAATTCATAACGGTATTCGAGCCGGTCTGTCTGCTGAAACTCTCATAGTATGGTAATGTTCACCTTCCAAGCGAGTTGGCGTAGGTTTATAAAGTCGTAAAATTTAATGTGAAATATCTAGGTTTCGCGCGTGTGACGTACATAGAAAACGGAACAGTTTTGACCACTCAGTCACGTTCGATAGATAAAATCGGTCAATTTCTTTTTATTTCCACAAAATTTAGACGCCAATTAAATGTTATATAGTAGACGTTTCTCTAAAATTAATTCAGTTTCAATTAAAACATGTATAGAACCTTTTTTTTTTAAGTTTTTATCAACCCACTTATAATAAGTATATTGAAATTCACAATTTTAAATTTTTTATTCAATGAAAATGGAAGTGATATCCGTTCTCAAATAAAGAAACTGTTTACTAAAATGTGGATTTGTCTATTTATGTATTCTCCCTTGTCGGCTATGAATGTTAGTGTTCAAGATTTGGTTATTAAATACTACGTACAAAATCAAAATGATTCGTATGTTGTCGTAAGTAGCTCATATTGGGGGCATTACAAGTTATTCATAGTTTATTTATCTTTGAACTGCCTTATACAGAGGCATTTTTTGAACAAAAATGTCTCAACTCGATTCAGTTTGGTTTTGTGTGTATACAACTCTTTTTGAAAAACTTTTGTCAACTCTCTCTCTCTCTCTCTCTCTCTCTCTCTCTCTCTCTCTCTCTCTCTCTCTCTCTCTCAGAAGTTGTTATAAAGTTGTAATTAAAACAAATGCGTCGTTCAGCATATTTACCAGTAACTTACAGTAAATTATACTTTGAAAATAATTTGGCTTATAAGTTTGGCCTTTACGGGTTTTGCCTTTACAAATGAATACATGTTACTTTATTTTTTAATATAAGTATCAAACAAAGATTTGAAAATCCTGACCTTACCTAACCTGACCTGTATAGTCCTGTAAAAGTAGCCAGTTGTTAAGATGATAAAAATGACCTGCGTCTGACAGTCATAAAAATAACCTTTTAATGTATAAAGATCTGAGTTAATCCTTTACTTTGCTTGTCCAACGCACGGCCCGCCAAAGATTTGTATCAGGCCCGGCTGGCGGATACTGAAAAATTAATTATCTAATGTCATTTTATTTCAATAAAATTTAATTTTAAAATAAAATTGTATCTAAAATTTGCACACTGGCCCTAGGTGTGGGTCATTAATTGAAATATGGCCCGTCGTGAAGAAAGGTTGGACACTCCTGTTCTACATCATTCATTAGAGGCTTATCATTAAAAGACTGTATAGGGAGGAATTTGCTGTCAACTGGCCTTAGGCCTATTCAAAAATCTCGCTTTAGAATTTTTTTTCAATATTTTTGTCTTTCTTTACTTATTCTATAATTCAATTTTCTATTTCATATATATTTTTTTTATGCATGAACGAGGGGCCAAGGGCCCTTATTGTAAATAAAACTTATCGAAATGCAAGTAAATATGCTTTAATTTAAGTTTCCAGTTTTTTGTTTCATCTTAATTCAGTTTCAATTTTAGTTTTTCAATTTCGATTTTATCAATTCCAGTTTCTCTAATAATTTCCATTTTTATCCGTTTATCGGTTTCCTATCCTTGATATATATATATATTAAAGTGAGTAAAATATACATATACCATATCCTATCGCATCGTATAGAGAGAATTAAATCCATTATTAATTTTAAAATTTGTAATTTTGGCCAATATCGATCAGATCTTTTATAACAACTCGGTAATCTTCGGTTCTTTTTATTCATGGGGATTTTTCGTTCATATTTTTTAGGATACATTATTAAATTCTTGGAACTTCAAAGGTTAGTAATTAGTTATGAAGAGCGATGCAAAGATAGGAAAGCGGAATTTGGTCGAAATGAAACTTTATGTCGAAATAGGAAGTGTCCTTCTTCACAGAGGAAATTAAAGCGGGTACATTTTATAAATTGGCTTAAAAGAGCTCGAAAAGAGGCCATTTCAGTGTTAAGGAAGAAGAAGAGTTAATGGAAAATGTGATTAATTAATGAGTGATTGGTTTAATCATAGTTTTTTCGGATCAAATGTAGAATTCGGACCCCAGCCTTCTTTAGTTAGCTTTATAAGGCTAACTAACGAAAATATCATGACCTAACCTAACCAATCGTCAAGGGCGTACAGTTAGCCTAACGATTGGTTAGGTTAGGTCGTGATATTTTCGTTAGTTAGCCTTATAAAGCTAACTAAAGAAGGCTGGGGTCCGAATTCTACATTTGATCCGTTTTTTCTATTTCCGAGTAAGTTTGTGGTATTATTATTATTATTATCATTATTATTATTATTATTAAAAGATTATGAAAGGTAAGTTCTTTGTTTATAATTTTATTATTATATAAAGATATAATTACTGAAAGGTTTTGGTTTTAAAGCCCATACATGAAATCCGCCGTAGTTCAGTGAGTAACATCGGTTTCCTATAAACAATGATACTGGTAATAATAATAATAATAATAATAATAATAATAATAATACGGGTGTTAGT
>JAJOZX010004580.1:272500-275000 GCA_023014485.1 Bathynomus jamesi | reverse complement strand
CATTTGGGAGCTATTGAAGAATAGGGACCCCAGCCTTCTTTAGTTAGGCTTATAAGGCTAACTAACGAAAATATCACGACCTAACCTAGCCAATCGTTAGGTTAGCTGTACGCCCTTGACGATTGGTTAGGTTAGGTCATGATAGTTTCGTTAGTTAGCCTTATAAAGCTAACTAAAGAAGGCTGGGGTCCCTATTCTTCAATAGCTCCAACATTCGTCCTAATCTCAAAGTATTATTATTAATATATATATAAAACAAAGGCATACACGCATTAATTATATTAATAGGAATAAACGAACATTTTAAAAATTAAATTACCTTATTTTTATATTCAAAACATCTGACGTTTATTTATTCAGTCTAGATTTGTTACAAATTCTTAAAACTTTAAACATTTACAACTTAAGAAATATTGAAACTTTCATATTTAAAGTATATTAATCATTACTTAAAATTTCAAATTATAGACACCCTGTATACGAATTTTAAGATTCAGTTTGTTATGATGTCCAGAGGGTTGACAAAAGTAATAGACATCACGATGATAAATGCAAAAACTTCGCTTTTTTACGTGGAGGTAAAAAATATGGCAATAAAACCATACTAATAGACAGAGTTTATTTCCACAACAGTTTCGATGTCCACTGGCATCCTCTTCGGTGGATACAGAAAAACTTGTATCCACCCGAAGAGGATGCCAGTGGCATCGAAATTGTTGTGGAAATAAATTGTCTATTAGTGTGGATTTTATTGTCAGATATCACGACGATGATTGGCTTCGAGAACAGATGGCAAAGTTCATCAATGGAATGTCAGAACGTGTGTCAACTTACATAATGCAAATAGCAAAACAGCACAATTGTAAATATATTGATTCAATAAATTTGTTATTATTTATTGACATTTATTATCAAATGAAAAAACTATGGAAAAATCGAAGGTGTTTGTTTATTTCTGTCAACCCTCTGTACAGTGAGTGACTCGAGCAACCTCCAGCCAGACTATTACAAGCTCGGTTCATTATTTCAAATCCTGTTTCATCCAATAGATAGTTGGTTGTTCTACAATGGCATCTACTGTAACTGATGAGAGACGAGTTGGTATCCAAATAATTTATATTTACGTCATGAAAGAATAGAGATAAGGTCCGTCTTCACATGTCAGAGAATCTGGAGTACGAACTTTCCTAACGAATTTAGGTCCAATTTTGCAAATCGTGAGAGTCTATAATACGGAACCAATCAGAATAAAATGAACACCCAGAAACACTGAATGAAATAACCAAATTTACTCGTAAAGTTCGGGTTTAGTCTACAAAAGTGTGTCACGTGTTTAAAGAATGTATAGTTTTTAAAGAATGCCTCATACCGTTGGGTTTCGAGATACATTACCATTTTACACGTGGTCGAGTCAGTGGACAATCAAAGGTTGTAGACATGGCGAACAATTTCTCACAAAAACTTTCCACAAAGAGCAGTCTCATGTTATCTGCAGCTGTACAAACTGTTCTGTAAACGACCTTTTATTGCATATGATCTCATAAATGAAAGAAATCAATATTAAAACAAAATACTTCGTTTCTCTCTTTTCAACGTTCTTAATTTTTCACCGAATTAATGAAGCGTTGTTTTTAAGTCTTTTGACAAGAGATTTCTTGTACCCAGATACAACAACGTACTGTATGTACACGCAATACAGTGTCGAATTAAAAGTGCGCCTGGAAAATGGACATCTTTGCACGAATACCTCACCTTTTCTTTTCAACATGTAAAGCAGGGTCATAACTATGAGCATTCAACACAGTTTGACCACCTGCAGTCTTGTCTTCAGCTGGAAATACCCTGTTTAACATACAGTATGTATATATATATATATATATATATTATATATATATATATATATATATATATATATGTGTGTGTGTGTGTGTGTGTGTGTGTGTGTGTATATATATATACTGGTATAATCTTTGGTTACCTTTGGTTTGCTTCCGCCCGAATTGTTCATTCTGACGAAGGTCAAGCTTTTCACTCCACCTTAGACCTAGTTTAACGCAGAATCCGAACAACGCCCCACCAGCAGCCCAGCGTCTTTAACTACTAGGCCACCCAGGGTACCCATTTATCTACCAACTACTTTTTTTATTGTGTGGAAGGATGAACAGCTGGGTTTGGCTGGGCGCCGCCTGCCGTCACCGGGTCTCGATCCCGGGGCCGATGGATTCGTAGTCAGCGACGCTAACCACTGCACCACCTAGGCGCAATATATATATATATATATATATATATAATTTAGTGGTGGACCGGATATCAGTTTTTCAACATCTGCGGATGCGGATGCGGATCTTTAATTTCAAAAATCTATCAATATAATATATAATTATGAATATATGACATGATTTTTCAAATTTGGTGATATTACTATCATGGCAGGCAATGCATAAGAATTAAAATTAATATTAATGTTTTCATTATGATAAAAATAGCAACTTTCTCAAGA
>JAJOZX010004580.1:225000-270000 GCA_023014485.1 Bathynomus jamesi | reverse complement strand
TATGACGTTAAGGGATTCTTTTCTCTTTTGGAGAAGGACTCTGGAAGATAGGCGTTGTGAATCGCAAAAGTTTTTGGAAGGTTTCGAAATCGCTGCGTCATGCCGCACCTATAAGAAAATAAACTATCAGTCAGAGAATGAGACACACGAGAGCATTCACCCAAGATTCGCGCGGAACAAGACGGAAAAGTACACCATCAAGGGAAGGAAACGAGGTTGTATTCTATCTTCTTTTGATCAAAGTACTTGAAAAACGACTAAAAGCATCCTTAAAACTTAAGTGAATCTCTATAGCTTGTGAACTTTAGAGTCATCCGTTTTGTTTGTTTGTATATATCTCGAAACGTAAGCTTTTCTTCATTTGTTCACTTTCGTTTGTGAATCCATCAACTAACTTCAACAATTTTAGTCTTCTGCTCAAAGTCTCAAAAAACCGTGTTACAGTCGTAAATTATAATCATCCATTTAATCAGATTGTTTCCGTGTTCTCAAAAGGTATAAAAATGCCGTTAACATAATTAAAGCTAAACATAAGCTTAAGGTTAAAAAGGAGGCAGCGAAAGGCCTTAAATTTGAAGTCGGAATCAGTGTGAAATATTGCTGTACAATACACATAAATGTTAATAGTATTTTTTAACCATAAAAATAAATAGGGGTATTATAATGAAAATGAAATGAAGAGGTTTATTGGCAGATTATAGTCCCTATGACAAATATTATTAATACAATGACAGTTCACATACTAAGGATAGAAATATATGCAGTTGATTAGAAATAATGCAGTAATGTCGGAGTTAAGTGGAGCTATAGACAGACGTTTTCGTACCAAGAATTCCATAGCTTAGTGGATAAATGGCAGGACTCATGGATAGCTTTGATAATCGGGTTGGTTGAGTTTTTAATTCTTTGCATTAGACTGTATTGAGCACGTCTTGCTACCTCCGGGAAGCTCGGGACATTGCGGGTAGCAAACATTTGCGAAGCTGAGCATCTCGGGGGTAATTTATGTAAGAGTCTAAAAGACCTGTTGTACAGCAAATTTAGGGTTCTGCCAGAACCTTTTTTATAATTCACCCAGTGTTGCTGTCCGTATATATTACTGCAAAAAGTACGAAAGAGTGTGTCTTTAGCTTCACTTGTACAGAAATTCCTTATAATCATATTCGCTTTAGCACAAATGCTTCGAGATTGTTTTCTTATATCTGAGTCATCACTCAAGGAGCTGGTAATAGTTTGATCCAAATATTTAAACTCTTGTATTTCCTCAATTACTTCACCTTTCATTTTAAACCTAATATCAGCTGGCTGATTACAGCTTTTATGATGAAATTGCGTAACCTTAGTTTTTGTAACATTAAAAAGAATGTCATGTTTCCGCGAATACACTGCGCAGACTTTTAGTAGCCGATCCAGAACTTTAACAGAGGGTCTTATTGACACCATATCATCGGCATAAACTAAGTTATTTATCCTTGTGTTATCTATACAACATCCCACTGTTGCCTCATTAAGTGAAGCAATTAATCCGTCAATATGCACATTAAAAAGCATAGGAGAGAGCAAGGAGCCTTATCTCACTCAGCAAGAGGAGCCAAAACATTCGGATAGTACATTACCCCACCTAACGGTAAAAGATTGGTGGGAATACCAATATTTCAATAAATTTAATATGTACATGGGAACCTTCCTGTCTTCTAGTTTTCTAAATAAAATATTTTGGTTCACTCTATCAATTAAAGATATTAAAACTAATATATATACATACACACGGAGTATATAATAAAAGTCTTAATTACTGTAGTTTATTACCTTTATACCTATAATAATAAATATAATGACTCATTATATTTGGGAGAAACTTAATAAACGGGTGTTCATTAAAATACAGATGTTCTCCCCCTTATACCCTTATAGGAGAGGCTCTTATTGTAATTTAAACTCATTCACAGGATACAGTTTAATGAATTCTTGAAACCTTTCAAGCTATTAAGACGTTTTAGATCTTCAGTATAATTTGAAAGGTAATCTCTCTCTCTCTCTCTCTCTCTCTCTCTCTCTCTCTTTCTGGATGGGATGAACGTCACTTGCAAATAGGCGGATGCGTCTACGCGCGGGAAGAATTCACCCCCCTCCTTTTTTATATACTGGTCAGAACGTTTTTGATAGTTTTCATTGCTAGAACGCTTTATCTTATTCAGTGTATTCAGAGTTCGAAAAAAAAAAATTACAATGACTGGACCGCAGAAACTGAAGGCTGAATGTGCGAGGTGTGGAGTAAACCAGTGGGTGACGAACTTCAAAGAAGCCTGCTTCGAGAAGATCAACCACTCCAGCATGTGCCGCTTTTGCGAACTCATGCAGTTTTACGAGAAGCTAGAGGAGAGGGTCCGGCGGCTCGAGTCGTCCAGATCGGCTGTTGGAGGTGCGGCGGTCACTGACGCGGCTGCGCCCTCCACCCCGGAGCTCATTGATAGGATAGCTGCCCTGGAAAGGCGGTCCAGCGATGGACTGGACAGAGCTCGGGACCGCGGAGAAAGGGTAGAGGTGCAACCGGGGCCAGGGTACAAAATCAGTGTCAGGAATCGCCAGCGACCACGTGGAATGCACGGAACCGCGGCGCAAGGTGGAGGGCAGGGAGGGCGCAAAGAAGGGGCCGATAGAGAAGGGTGGGAAGGGGCCGATAAAGAAAAAGGGTGGGAAGGGGCCTACTGATGGCCCAAAGAAACCGAAGGATGTAGCTGCCGGTCGGGGTGGGTCGGGTGGTGTAAGTGCGGCTGAGTCTGGGTGGCGACGGGTATCGAAAGGTCTCGGGCAAGAAGGCTGCGAAGCCGAAGCCTGAGACCCCGGTTGCCCCTGTCAGGACCTCCAACCGCTTTAGTCTCCTGTGCTCGAAGGAGGAAGACACCGTTTTGATTGGGGACTCGCAGATCAGGGGCCAGGAGAAGTACTTTGCTTCTGCAAACCGGGACAGGAGGAAGGTAAGGTGCTTACCTGGGCGGGGAACGGCGCACTTAAGGAAGGAGCTAGAGAAGCTGCGCGTGGCTAGTCGGAGGACTGCGATCGTTGTCCACGCTGGTGGCAACGACCTGTTCCTCAAAGGCGGTAGGGTAGGTTTTACAGAAGGGATCATCACCGAGATCATGTCTCTTGCGGATGATCTAAAACTGAAGACAGACAGGGGAATGTTGATGGGTATTTTACCGCGGATGAATGCCAGTGACCACGCGCTCAGTAAGGTCATTGGCATCAACGAGAGGGTGCAAGACTTGTGCGTCCCGCTGGGCGTGAGGTTTGTTGACCCGTTCGACGTTTTCGGGTAGGTGGGACCTGTATCAGAGGGATGGTGTCCACCTCAATGTTAAGGGTAAAGGTGTGCTAGGCACGCTGCTTGACCGGCACCTATACCGTATGGTGAGGTCAAGCCCGGGGATTGATGATGGGCCCCCACCGGGGAGAGATGATGTTGAGCCGGTGGCGGACGTACCTTCAACTGAAGGGTGCGTCCATGTACAGTACAGGTGGGTGACCCTCCTTCCCCGTTGGAGGGGGCTCAGCTCCTGCGGAAGTTGCCCCCTCGTTGGTGAGGGGCTCTTCAACTCCCGACAGCCCTGGCTGTTCGGGAAACGGGTCGGCTAGGGGGCGGTCAGAATAGGGAAGGCTCCCTCCGTGCAGTGCTTTTTAATGCTAGGTCGATTAGGAATAAGTTTTGCGAGCTACGGGCGCTCTTAGCATCAGAATACCAGGATATCGTTGCTATCACCGAGTCCTGGATTCATACTGATCGTAGGGACTACGTTGGGGAGTTCGAATTCCCGGGTATAGAATGTTTCACAAAGACCGCACCCGTGGGGAGGGGGAGGGGTACTAATATACGTGAGGGACACGTTGAGTCCGGTTGACTGCCAGTTCCGATCGGAACGGGAGCTGCTTGGCGTCGATCTGAACGTGGGAGGGACGAACTATAGGTTAATCTTGGTGTACAGACCTCCGCATCTCCTCCTCGAGGAGGATACAGCCCTGTACACCGAACTCCGTAGCCTGCTAGGGGATAGGTGTGTGTAGTTTTAGGAGACTTCAACTGTCGCGGCATAAAGTGGGAAGACAGGACTGCTGATGCTGAAGGGAGGAGGCTAGTTGACTTTGCTGATGAGAACTTCCTGACTCAGTGGGTCAATGAGCCTACACGAGGCGAAAGCGTTCTAGACTTAGTATTCACGACCGAAGACAACCTCGTCACTGGCCTCACCGTTGACGAATCGTTGGGCGGGAGTGATCACGGTCTGATTAGGTTCCGTGTGTGCGTCCCTCGGGTGAAGCGTAGTACTCTAGAGGCAGTAAGCTCGATCTACGCGGGCGGACTTTGTTGGCCTCCGGGATAGCGTAGGTGAGATGGGGTTAGAGGTCGGTGGCGATGTTGAGGAAGTATGGAGTGCATTCCGGGACGTTTATGGTGCTGCAGTCTGCTGCCATACCCTCAAAACCGGTCACCCTGCTTCAACGCAGCCTAAGTGGTTCAGTCGTGACATCGCTTCGGCTATCCGAAATAGGAAAGTGCGTATAGGAGGGCGAAGGCCAATCGTTCCCATGAGAACACTGAGTCGTATGTCCGCCTGTGCAGAGGTGAAGGCGAAGGTTAGGCTAGCGAAACGTAACGAAGAACTCGGGTGGCAAGCCTCTGCAAGGGGAACCCTAAGGAGTTCTTCAGTTATGTTAATAGTAGAAAGCCCATTAGAAGGACCCCAGCGGCGTTCTGCGGACCTCCGACGCGGACATCGCTAATGTGCTGAATGAGTACTTTGCGGGAGTGTTCACCAGGGAGGACACCCGCGTCATCCCCGAGCCAGGCGTCAGGCACGAAGGTGCTGGCCTGGATAGTGTTCGGTGTACCGCGACAGTCGTTGCCGATAGAATAGACAAACTGAGCGCGTTTAAGGCTCCTGGGCCAGACCAGTTCCTCCCCAGAGTGTTGCGGGAGGTGCGCGACCAGGTGGCTCCCACCTGGCTACAGTCTTCAACAAATCGTTGGAGACGGGCCAGGTGCCTGGTGACTGGAGGGAAGCCAACGTGACCCCTATCTTTAAGAAAGGGGATCACGAAAGTCCAGGGAACTATCGTCCCATTAGTCTCACTTCGTTGTAGGTAAATTATTAGAGGGGATAATAGCGGATAGGATCGTTGACCATTTGGATTCCTACAAGCTGCTTGGGGACTCCCAACATGGGTTTAGACGGCATAGGTCGTGTCTCACCAACTTGCTCGAGTTTTTCCACGTCATGTTGAGTGAGTATGATAAGAGTAGGCGATTGATATACTTTATCTCGACTTTCAGAAAGCCTTTGATAAGGTACCTCACCGCCGGCTAATGGCCAAAGTGCGCGCTGGGTATTGGTGGGGAAGTAGGTGGATTGAAAACTGGCTGAAGAATAGGCGGCAGAGGGTTGTAATTAAAGGGGCTAGTTCGGGTTGGGCCTCGGTCACTAGCGGGGTTCCTCAGGGTTCCGTTTTGGGGCCACTGTTGTTTATCATTTACATAAATGATATCGACGGTGGCATCGTCAGTAGGATCGCCAAATTCGCTGATGACACGAAGCTTGGGGCCAATGTTGGGACGCCAGAGGCGATCGAGCAACTGCGTGCGGACCTACGTAGGATAGGAGAGTGGTCCGAAAAATGGCAAATGCCGTTTAACTTGGGTAAATGCAAGGTGATGCACATTGGCTACGCCAATCCCAAGTCGGACTACTCGATGTTGGGGAGTAATATCGAGGCGACTGATTTGGAAAAGGACTTGGGTGTGCTAATTAGCAGCGACCTTAAGTTTACCAAACAGTGCGTAGAGGTGGAAAAGAAAGCCCAGAAGTTGTTGGGTTATATCAGGAGGCAATTTCGATTTCGGAACAAGGAATTGTGCTCTCTCTGTACAATTCTGGTTCGGCCGCACCTGGAGTATGCTGTGCAGTTCTGGTCGCCCACCCTCAGGAAAGATATTGAGAGGCTGGAGCGAGTGCAGGCGAGGGCCACAAAGTTAATCCCTTCCGTTAGGCATATGGGCTACAATCGACGCTTACGCGCCCTGAATTTGTTTTCGCTGGAAACTCGGAGGCTGCGCGGTCAACTCATCGAGGTTTTCAAGTTCTTACGCGGGTTCAACAATGTCGATTTTAGAAGCATGTTTAGTTTAAATGATAACCCAACTCGCAACAATGGTTGGAAGTTGGATTTGAAACGGTTTAGGACTAGTGTGTGTGGGAATTACTTTACGTATAAGATCTGTGACACGTGGAACAGGCTACCTTCAGAAGTTGTGAACAGTTCTTCTGTGGATCTGTTCAAGAAAAGGTTAGACCGAATCTTGCACACTATTTGAGGTGTGAATTTTTCCCAGCACTCATTGCCATTGGTACCTCCTCGGTATGGGCCGCAAGGCCTTTTGAGGTACTACTTTTCCTTGTAACTCCTTGTAACACACTCTCTCTCTCTCTCATAATAACTAGAAATAAATACCTGTAACGAAAATGTGAATGCAAAGAACGCACTTTATTTCCGGGATATATAGTTGACATCTCGTAACGCCTCTTCCCGGTAGATCAGCAAAGTTAAATGACTTTGAATCTGAGCAGCAGCTGGATAGGTGATCGTCTTCTGCGTTCAGATGATGTAGCGACTCGCGGTTCGGATGTAGATATACATCCCTTGTCATACAAATATTTATATTAAACCCTCGATTGGTTTAAATCATCTCTGTCAAATTGTCATCAGTACATCAGATTCAAAGATAATTTATCCGACAAGGCGATGCTAACTAGAGGAGTCCCACAAGGATCTATTCTTGGCCCATTACTGTTTATAATTCATGTCAACGGTTTCCATCTCTCAACCACATTAAATTGCGTACAATACGCAGATGATACCACACTTACTCATTCCCATCATAACGCAGACTTTCTGATTAATGAAACGAACAGGCAATTAGAAAATGTGCATAAATAGATGTGCGCTAATAAACTTTTGTTGAACCTGAAAAAGTCATCTTATATGATTATTACCACAAAACATATTAATACAAAACTGTCAAATAAAAACTGGGAATACTACTCTAGCAAAGGTGAATGAGGTTAAAGTACCTGGCATTAATTTAGACGAAACACTAAATTTTAAAAGTCATGTACAAAAAAATCCAAAATATCAAGATTTCTCTTCATATTATTTAAACTAAAAAAACTACCCTTCCTCGAAACGCACTCCTTACCCTATATTACTCCTTCATCCATCCACATTTATTATATTGCATTACAGCATGGGATAACTCAAAGTAATATATAAAACATTCTTTGGAAGTAATTCATAAAAAATGTCTGTGAACTCTCTCGAATAGTGTCAACAAAGTCACACTTCCCCATTGTTTAATTAAGAATCTAAATATTTCAAACCTGAATGACATACAAATTCACTATTGTTGTCAATATGTTCAATGTTATCAATAAACGTCACCATATATCACCCATTCAAAGAGCAATCACCCCCATCAAATAAACTAGTCATTTTATACACAAACCTAACTATACAATAGAAACTGCAGGGAATGCACTCTCTCTCTTTCAAAGGAGCAGATGAATGGAATGCAATTCGCGTGCAAATCAGGCAGGCTTCATCACTAAATATATTTCGCAAATCACTTAAAAAAAAGCACTTCATTAGCTCCTATTGATGTGTAAGTTCACTACTGCCATTTTAACCATAGTAATGAAGTTCCCATTTTGTAATCAACTATTTAAAATATGTTAATTTAATTACGCACCTTTAATTTCGTATCTATTCTTAATAAAAAAAATTTATTAAGCATCATTTATTTTCTACTAAATATACAATAAATCATTTAATTTAAAATCATGTAACATTTTGTAAACTTTATATTGTGCTTATTATTATTATTATTATTATTATTATTATTGCTATTATTATTTTTTGTTGTCACTATTACTATCACTTGCCATTTTCACCATTTTTGTATAATAAACAAACTAAATGCCATTAATTTGGTCTAAAAAGCCTCCATGCTTTCAACGGCATATTCAGATGAAAGTACTGTAAATATACTAATGTCATAACTATTGAGGACTGGACGACCAGAACCGGATATGTCCAAAATCATGGTTTTGAGGAAAATGAGTTTTAAAATTTCAGTGACCCATCAGCTGATGGACATAAACAATCACTGGTGACCTAGATAACACACTATTAATAGGTCTTGGACATAAACACTTCTGGCAGAGAAACTACACTCAATAAGAAGCTAAGTGGTGGACTTAACTCATTTTGGCCCAAAATGGACATAACCAGATCTGGTTGTCAGCCCTCCACATCTAAAAACTGTAAAACATTGTCACTTGTATTCTTTTTTGAGTAAGATTTTGAAATTGAATTTTGAATTAATTAAATGAATGTATAATGTATATGAAAGATTAGAAATTTATAACAGTTGTCCATATAGGGTTAACATACTGGAAACATTAGCACTTCAAAGCTAATAAAGATACACTGTAAAGTTTAACTGATCCATACCGACCACCGATATTAAAAAATTAATTGTTCCATTTGCTGAACCGATTATGGGCCGATTTTTTTATGAGAGAGTATAGTCCATTTTAAACCAATTATCTCTACATTCGAAATATAACTAGTTCAAAATCGGTACAGAAAAGAAAAATGGACAATTCCCTTTAACAATAAATCGTTCCATATTTGGTTCAAATGGAACAATTAAATTTTTAGAATCGATGTTCTGTATAGAACACTTTTCTTTACAGTGTATAGTCACAAACTGGTAATATTTCGCCTAAGAAATCGCTCTTCGTTTGTTAATTTGGTTATATTACGTATGATATAAATTCGGTTAAATTTTAATATCCATTAAAAATGCCAGCGTTTTTTGCACAGTGGATAACACTGTTTCCCTACAAACTAACTGAAGACACTTGTTCGGGGGTTCGAATCCTGATGATGTTAGTAATAACAATAATGATAATACAGGAGTTAAAGCAATGGGTAGCACTCGTCTGGCCTAATCGCTGTGCCAGTTTTTTTGGCTTCTTCACTGGTTATGATTATCAGAAGAAAATTCCAATATGTAGTCAGTGCTCAACGACAAAATAGTTCAAGCAATAGTTCAGTAGTTAAGCAATAGTTCAAAGCTAAAATAAAATTAAAATTTACAAACAAATCATTTGAGTTAGTCAGATTTTAAATTAGATGTTTGTAAATATTTATTAAGAAATAAATGTCTTAAATGGTGGTATAAAACAAGGCACCAATCGTTCGTATAACCAACAAAATGTTCAGTTAATTCACAAAACCGAAATCGTTCATTGCATGGAAGGAAAATCCACCTTTCACTGCAAGTCTGCAATGAATGCCATTTTCGACTTGGCTTAAGGGGCTAATACCCCTAATATCCCTGGCTTACACTTCTGTCTTGAAATAACTCAAAAATAGCCGTGAAACGAGTATCAGACAGTCTAGTGCTTTGTTATATAGTGTTTAGTGACAAAGATTTTTTCAATATACCTTTTATTGTTTCCAAAAATTTTAAATTTTGGATACTAAACCTATTTACTTATATTAAAACTATTGACAAATAAAATATTAAAACTTTTGACAAATAAAATATTAAAACTTTTGACAAATAAAATATTAAAACTCTTGACAAATACAATATTAAAACTCTTGACAAAGATATTAAGTATTTAAAATTACTACACTGAGTACTTCAAATTACTACATTAAGTAGTTAAAATTACTGTATCATTCCGGTAGTTTTGAAGATGGGAAAACTGACTTAGTCTCTTTATTTCAGAATTACCCAAGCAATTTCGTAATCTTAACTACTCGGTTGGTTGGAGCTTATGTGACACTAATTTGGGTTAAAATAACACTAGAATGTACTGTGTACCGTAATGAAATATATTAATTATAAAAATTAATCTCGCATCGCGACACAAAAGGAAAGTTGGAAGAAAAACAGAAAATGTCGCTTCAGATAAATAAGAATAATAATAATAATAATAATAATAATAATAATGGCAATGACATACGTATGTACTTTATTCAACTCTTATATGGATCCAGATATGGAATTACAAATAACATTTTCTGTAAAATTTGGTGAAATGAAATACGTACGAAAATAATATTTTTTGAAACATATTTACACAATAAAAGTGGAGCTAGATGTGAAATTGTATGTTGCAATATATTCAGAGACTATAAACCAGTGGTTCTTAACCCCTGGGTCGTGGCTCAATTATTGGGTCGCCAAGCCATTTCGATTGGGTCATTAAATTGTCATTTATTATTAATTTCATTATCTATTACGAGTAAATTGTTTTAAGGCATGGGTCGCCGAGCTAGCCCCGCGACCAGAATTTGGGTCGCAGCCTAAAAAAGGTTTTAAGAACCACTGCTATAAACTAACAACCTGGGAAAGAGGATGTTGTACGTACGTGAAAAAAAAAGATAGTCGAAATTTTAAAAGAGACTTCAAATTGTACCTTTGAATTTCATACCTTTGAGTTTCAAATTCTGTATTGAATTTAATATAATTTAATATAATATAATTTAATATAATTTAATATAATTATAATTAGTTCCAGCCAGAAAAATTGTCAGGAAGTGAAGTTAATTTTGCTCCAAATAAACCTTGCAATAAACACCTCTCATTTATAATCCCAAAACAAAAGCATTCTAATAGGTAGCGAGCGATTTAACTTTCCTTTCATCGCATCGGTGAGGAATAAGGAAAGGATTTGGGTTTAAAATTTTCGTGGTAGAACATCAAAACAAAGACTAAAGAGTTCTTTTAGGAATGTTATAAAAAGTTAATGAAAAAAAGGCTCTTATTTGACCCTTTAATACCCAAGGGCCTTTCCTGAGGCTGAAGAAAATCGTTTGCAACGCAGAACGAAATCAGGAAAGCGTCGCAGGACGCTGAAGAGTTTAGAAGTTATAGAGGAGACACGAAAGGATAATGTAATTAGACTTAACAGTAATCAGCAGTGGCGACTCGTGGTATAAATGTATGGGGGTGCGATTTCATAAAATTGTACGACAACACGGACTCACAATAGGCTAGCGCGAATCCAACTGCCGCTCACAAGAGTACTTGTATTAACATATGCGGCTATGCCAGACGTACAATTCTAGTTAATTACAAATAAGTAATAATTTCAATAAAATACATATAAATGGTTTATATCATTATTACTGAAGTAACTATTAGTAAAAATAAAGTTGTTGTTATAAAAAAAATTCGCGATTGTACTTATATTTTCATTACAACAGTAAAATATAATTTATATTTACTTCAGCGAAAAATCTATCGCTCCATTCGGCTGCAATATTATTTTGTATTCAAACAGCGGTACGCTGTTTGAAGCTCTGCTATAAGTTTAGAATATTATGTACTGTATGAAGGCTTACTCATGCCACAAGAATTTTTAAAATATATTTTAAGAATATTTATTTTAATATCTTAAAATTAATATATTTTTTATCTGTTAAATTAATATTTATCGTTTCAAGCAAGGGGGAGCGACCACTCCATCGCTCCTATACGCCAGTCGCCACTGGTAATCAGTAATGGTGACATAATAAATGTTAACAAACAGTAGAAACTTCTGACCACAGTCTAAGAAATGCAGATGCATGTATAGAGAAGGGGAAGCATCAAATTTACTAAAAAGACGAAGAGCGCGTGCTTGGATAATAAATCAGTAAGGAGGACCAGAAACTGGTACAACGGTCAGACCAACTAATACAGCCCATTGCGCCATTTCTTGTATTTTTATTACCAGTACCATCGGGATTCGAACCCTCACCTTCAGTGTCTTTACTTCGCATAGGAAAACGTCATTATCCCACTGAGCTACGTTTCCCCTGGCAAAGCACGTGCGAAGGAAGAAATGTAAATTTGAACAAAATAACTGGGAAATTATGAACGACAAAACAAGGAAAAGAAATGAAATGTAAGTTTCTGTCCTTGACGATGAGTATTCTAGAGAAATATCTTTCGATAACAGACAGCAAAAGAGAACCCATAAAAATGTAGACCAAAATTGACGAGGGAGGAAAGGAAGCCACATTGTGAAAGAGGTCAGACCATTCATTCTTCTGACAAAGCAAATTGATTGTGATTGATTGGTTCTGTTTTGCAAAATGCAAAATAAGCTATACGAGGAAAAAATAAGAAAATAAATTGGTTCAAACAGAGACTAACTTAGCACAGATATTCTTTCGCATATTCTAATTCTTAGAGAATATAAATCAGAAAAAAATATAAAGAATCCAAATTGAATCTATATTTCCGAAAACGGGTGTCAAAATGCGAAAGTAATATCGGCCCTTGGCCCTTTAAAAGACAAATATGGTAAATACACAAATAAATCAAAAGAAATGAGTGAATTATCTATTGAATTTTTATTAAATTAGTTCACCTAAACATAAAATAAAGATAGATAATCCAGATGTATTTTTCTGAAATTGACACCAAATAATTCAAACTAATTCAAAAGAGGATCAGTTTCTTAGAAAGAACTATAATTGTCGTGTAATCTTATGTTAATCTTACGTTATCCGCACTCTTTCTACTGCTTTTACACTGATTTCTGTATTTTAGACAAGGTAGCTGTGGTCGACATAGTCTCGAAACATAGGCTGTATGGCGAGCCATTTAGTAACGAAGAAAGGAATTTTAAAATAAGAATATTTAACTTTATTTTAATTTTTTATTTTAATTAACATTAAAATAATAAATGACAAGAAAGACGAATGTATAATTTCACAACATTGCATGAAGAAAAAATTAGTTACTGAATAAATTTAAAATTGCATTATTTAACATAAAAAACCAGTCGTTATCACTTCCCGCGCGAGCAGGAGCCATTTCAAATCTCTCTCTCTCCATGTTGCCAACTAGTGTTTTATATTTCAATTGCATTTTACATATTATTTCATTCAATTAAGTCATTTTATTACACTTCAAAAAACTTATTAAATTTCCTATTAAAACCCAATACACGACATAATTGGACGCTCGGATGTGAAAGTAATTCAAATGCATATTTTCCCCAATATTTGACTTTTGTCAAAAAATTACTCAAGTACTCTGCGTGCTGAGTGCGTGTCCGCGCAGTAATTCAAATGCGTTTAAGTAACTTTAGGCGTCATGTCATCTCGAAACAGTAGCCTGAGCCTAGTGTTCTGCCTCAAATGACCTTGAATCAGTTTTGTATGCCAGTATTTGCGATATACCTAACGTGCATGAAGTCGAGAGCTTCAAATAATATATTTTACTTTTCAATTCGTAATGAATTTGAATAATACAAATAAATCGTGTAATAACACATCAAATCTTAATTACATTAAAGAAAGACAAGGGAAGTAATTCATTTTGAGCTTCCAAAAACATTTCACTTAAAGAAAACTACACGCAAAGCGAATTAGGACTTGACCTTAGTCTAGAATTCAGTGATGACTCCAGAACAGTTAAGCTATTGATATTTATATTATATATACTCTATATATAGGGTGGCGCAAAAGTCGCGCATCATAGGAATTTTCAGTGTTGATTTTAATATATTATTTTTTTTCTTTTAGGTAGGGGATGGCTGCGAAATTAACAATAGACGAGAGGGTGAGCTATTGCCAAATTTGCTAACTTTTTTAATAAGGTCTTTTAAGCGTATAGAATTGAGTAATCAGAAGCATAAATGCAGTCTGTTTTCTTGTATTTATTCTATCTAGATATTGGATAGAATTGTCGCTAGACGAGTAACAATTAATCCCAGTTCTGTTTCCTTTGTATATAAAATTCTTCTTTTAGATTGAGTGTATTAATTCTTAGTATTTCCGGTTTTCGTTGCGTATTTTATAGGTTTTATTCCCTTTTCATCTCTTTGTATCTTGATCGTAACCAAATTTACTTCTGATTATTTCAACATATATTTTTTTACGTATATTATTTTGTTTACAAATGAATACTTAACTTCCTTTGCAATATCTAAGGTTATATGGCAGAGGGACCTGCAGTTTTACGTGAGATTCTAACCACGAGTCACTACATAATTTGGAGGCAGAGGACGGTCCCCCATTCAACTACAGCCCACATTGACTATAACGTAGCCGTGTGTGTGTGTGTGTGTGTGTGTGTGTGTGTGTATATATATATATATAGATGCAAAAGGGAAAGGAACATGATTTTAAATATACTAAATCCATTAATTTGTTATTATTTATTGAATTTTATAATCACATCAAAAAAATTTGGAAAAAACAAGTGTCTATTTACTTTTGTCACCACTCCCTGCGTATACATATATATATATATATATATATTACAATTTCGGTGATGCCACTTGTAAATTGTCGTCGCTCGGCATAGCAACGACAAATGTTTGAATATAAAAATCCTGTAATAAAATTCGTGATATTTTATCCACAATCGAATTTTGTTAATGGTTCAGAGGAAAAAAATTTCTTGTGCGCCATTTTCCTCTTAAAAAACTCATTTCATTATTTAAGATTCAATAAAAAGGTTACTTTTTATTTCAAATTTGAGGTATACAGTTTTGGAAAAATGTTCGCCGAGAAAATAAAAATTCTAAAAAGCATAAAATATTTATTAATCATTAAAGGACTGGATTTTGTTTTTTCCAAATTTTACTAATATCACCAAAAAGGAATATTAAATGTCCGAAGATAAACGTAATAATACCAATTAGTAATTTTTCATGGGTTTTTTAAATTCTCTTCCTAGGCGAATTTTTTTCCGAAGCTGTAGTACCTATTTCATATAATTAGAAATTATTCTAGCTATGATATTTTCAATTTAAAAATCTCTATCTATTCTTATAAAGTAAATAAAAAATTTATATAACAAAAGAGCGGGGAAAAACAGGGGCTCCTCCTGAATTTGGGTGAGGAGGGGTGGCTGGTATCAAAATCTACCTCAAATAGCTTCTAAAGAACGTTTCCTGGTGTCTATTTCGCTCATTGATGAGCTACACAATTTGCCATTCTTTCAAAGAACATAAGATAAGAACTATAGACAAACGGAAGCTGTCTATTTAGTTTTGTCAATCCTCTGTGTGTGTGTGTGTGTGTGTGTGTGTGTGTGTATATATATATATGTATATATATATATATATATCTTCTTTGTACGTAAAAATGTTCTGTTCTACATAAAAATTTCCGTTACAAAAAGTTAGCATTGTTAAAAAAGTAAATTTACTCTAGTGGCTAGTCACCTCAGCCACCCCACTTGGGGGAGCCCCCGAAAAAACTCTATTTCTTGAATAAAATATACATAAGAATTGAAATAGAGACGAGAACATTTGTTTCGTATCTTCCGCATTAGCGTTGATAGATACATACAAGTGGAGATACGACAACCTCTTTCGATAAGGATGTACTAACAAGTGAAATCTTGGAAGAAATTCTATTAATCTTTTCAATACTTTTCGCTTTGTCCAAATTGGTTGCAATAAATGTTCTGATAACATAATCCTTCATTTCTTCTTCTTCTTCTTCTTCTTCTTCTTTTTCTTCTTCTTCTTCAGCGATTGCAGCTTCGCAACACCGTTTCGTTTCTAGTTTGCAAGAGAGAAAAATTGTTGTTGTTTTTCTGTTATGGCAAATATGTAAGAGTTTGCGGTGGATATTGAATATTTTTTGAATTGAATTGAATAACCTTTATTAATAATAAAATAAATACATTTTTTTCAATTTACAATGACATGAATAATTGCGAAGCTCGACTATTTATTTAATTTAATTTGGCTCTTAAGCTTTAGGCTTTACTGGGTTCCTACTGGGCTCCTAAAAGGTTTCAATATAACATTCGTGTTTAGAGAGGTATTTACGCGTATCAGTATCTTATCATAATTTTATCTTCTTAAGCTGCTGTTTTTCTTTTTTCTCTCATCGAAAAGTAATAAAAACAGAGGGTTGACAAAAGTAAATAGACACCACAATGATTTTGTCTCAAGAACAAATGGCAAAGTTCGTCAATGGAATGCCAGAACGTGTGTCAGCTTTACTTAATGCAAAGAGGGAAACAACACAATCGTTAATATATTGATTCAATAAATCTGCTATTATTTATTGACTTATCAAATTAAGAACTATGGACAAACCGAAGCTGTCTATTTAGTTTTGTCAATCCTCTGTAGATATATGTATATATTAGAGGTGTACCGGAATTCCGGTTCCTGCTGGCCGAAATTCCAGCCATTTATTGTTAGTTCCGGTTCCGGTCGGAACTCTGTCTGATATCCGGCCACTCTGGAATCATTCAGTTTTTAATGATATTAAATAATAAAAAAAACATAGAAGGAAAATAGAATTATTTATAAAGAGATTTTGATATATTTATGCAAAGTCCTTAGCCATTCCTTTGGCTACTTGCATGTATCAAAAAACAAATGAAATCTATGATAAACGTACAAAATTTTCCTTACTAGGTAATTTTTTTTATTTTGTTTTATGATAATAAAACAAAAATTATGATTTGTATATACATTAGCTAAATTATATAAAAAAAACAGCCTTCTTTAGTTAGGCTTATAAGGCTAACTAACGAAAATATCACGACCTAACCTAACCAATCGTTAGGTTAACTGTACGCCCTTGACGATTGGTTAGGTTAGGTCATGATATTTTTTCGTTAGTTAGCCTTATAAAGCTAACTAAAGAAGGCTGGGGTCCCTATTCTTCAATAGCTCCAAAAAAAGTTCCTTGCTTAATGTTTTCCTCAATAAAAGAAACAGATTTATATTAAATTATAAACACAGCATAGAAAAGAGTGGAAGATAAAAATCAAAAGACAGTAACTACTGTTTACAAGGAAAAAACTGTGCTTCAGTAGTTGAAATTATATCTCAATAAGTTAGCATGAAGAAAATGGAGTTTATCAGCCATTTCTGGCAATAGGCGATTCCGTCGTTCTGTGTAAATGTCACCCGCTTGGCTAACATCTGCTCACTGAACACGCTTGAAGGTGGAGCTGATAAATACTTTCTTGCTATTTTGGCAAGATTTGTAGTAGGAAACATTCCTTTATTTTCATTCCACCAGGTGAGGAGATTAGAGTTTCTGTCAATTTGAGGTGAGTCAAGGTATAACTCAATTTCATTATGAATTCTGTTATTGATGGAATGCTCTCTGGCGCTTTCCTTTTTTTTTCTTTTAGTCATTTTGGATTTAGGTTGTTCAACCTTTTTCTCTTCAGGTTCTTCCTCAATTTAGTTGCGCTTTTCTTTCTGATTGTGTATCACTTTTTCAAAGCAATCCCAAAATGATTTAGTGTCTGGTGAATTTTTGTCAAATCTGTCAATCTCAGAATCATCACTTGAGGTTATTTCATTTTTATTTTCTTCTTCCATTTTGTTTACGAGCAATACTTCTTCTTTCAGACAAATCCTTAATTTGTCATAGTCATAAGTGTTGCTGAATGGTGACAGTTTGTATTGTGGATTAAAGACAGTAACAAGTGCAAAACATTTTTTGTCATGCAATGATCCAAACCGCTCAGATATAGAGTTGAGTAACTCTGTCTTCATGGTTTCTACTCCAGATCTATCCCAAGGTTTCTCAAGGTACATTCTTAGGGCTTTGATAGCTGGGACAACAATTTATATTGATGCATCTTCAGAGCGTAATCTCAATGTGAGGTCCTTGAATAGTTCTAATACGTTTATTACATTTTCAATCAGTGCCCATTGGTTAGGTGATGGCATGTCTAAGTTATTTTCAGCACCATATAGAGTTAATGCTCGTTTCTGTTCTAGTATGCGAGCTAGCATATCATAAGTTGAATTCCATCGAGTCTCAATATCTTGAATTAGCTTGTGGTTTGGAATGCTTAAAATGTTCTGAATGCTGGTCAGTTTTGATGTGGCTAAGGCTGATCGGTGAAAGTGTCCAACTATTTTTTTGCTCACTGCTATAGAATCTTTAACTGTTCTTTAAGCAAATAAAGCATCATGTATAACCAGCTGTAATGTATGTATAAAGCAAGACTCATTATTTAATCCTGCTAATCTAACACCTTTGCATATATTTGCAGCATTGTCTGTTATAATAGCATGTACCTTATCCCCGATATTCCAACCTGTTATCATTTCTTTAATTTTTTTACCTATATTTTCTGCTGTATGGCTATCTCTAAAGCTGCTAATTTGTAATGTTGCACTTTCTGAATTGAATTGCTCAGTCACCCAATGTCCCGAAAAACTTAAAAAGCTTTCATTATGTCTGCAGTCAAAGATACATATTCAGCATTGCTAATTTCATTAAGTATTTTATTTTTACCCTAGTATATATGTCTCGAATAACCTGCTCATAAAATACCTTCTAGAAGGTAGGTTGTACTGTGGAGCCAAATCAATCTTTTAAATCCCTTATCCTCAACTAAAGAAAATGGCTACTGATCAGCAGCAATCACTTCCCTATTTTCCTATGAATTTCTATACTTCTTTTGTCATTTGTATCCCAAATTTTCTTTTTTTTCTATCACCTGAAAATCTGTTGGTTGTTTTGAGTTTTTTGCTGTAGTTGTAGAGGAAGTCGTAGCTTCTTCAGAGGGTCTTTGGTTCATCTTTCTTCATTTTCTCTTTTAGTACCAAATTATAAATGTTATGATGTTTACCTTGTAGGCGCTTAAAAAGCGGGGTTGTGCTATAATATTTGCTACCTTTATTGTTAGGTCCTCTTAATACAAGAATCTCTGCTAGAGTGTTTCATATGCAATAATCCATGGGATTGCAATCAGGTGATTGCAGGGGCCAGTCATTTTTTCCAATGAAGTTGATTACATTCTGTTGTAGATAATCCTGTGTGAACTTGCTAGTATGAGCTGTAGCACCATCTTGTTGGAGTATGAAATCGTTTCCATAATACAGACACCGACAATCGGGCAAAAGATTCTCCTCTAAGAGATTTACATGGTTTCTGAATTAATTTTTTATTTTCTGAAATGAAATGAATTTTCGTCTTTCCACTCAACGATACACCTGCTAATACCATGATTTGTTTGGAAAACTGACTTGTCTGGTGATAAAGTCTCGATGGAGGAATGTCTTTCTTACGCCGACCATAAACAAGTAAACAACATCGTTCCGGGAGTTTCGAGCAATCTCGATGGTGAAATCTTTTTCATCTGTAAAAACTATTTTTTTAACATCATTGGACGAAAATCTATCAAGCAATTTTCTACAACGAATTTTTCTTTTAGCTCTTACATTGCTGTCACGTCTTGAAACGCGGATCCTTTTAAATGCTTTAAGTCCTACCGTTCTCAGCATTCTTTGTATGGAACTTTGACTAATACCTAAATTTCTTGCAATTTTCCTCTTAGAGCAGTGTGATCCAGGTCGATCCTCTTGAGATAGGCTCATCATTTCGATGATTGCTATATTGTCTTGAGTGTAAACTGTTTTAGGCCGACCACTTCCACGCTTCCGTGCCATCGAACTGGTTGCTTTAAGTTTTTTAATTATTCTATTCACAGACGTAACATTACAAGTTATTCCTGGAAATTCCCTCAAAATTCTTGTCCCAGTCCATCTTTTTTCCAAGAAACACTTTTCAATCACCGCTTTTTCACCGTTAGGTAGAACCATAATTTGAAGGGTAAGTTTGAAAAACAGTATTTAAGATGGGCGTAGCCTATATCATCTGACGTTTTTCAGAAAGTAATAGATTATCCATAGGCTAAGGAAACTACTACAAGTCTTAGAATAGTTGTTGTTGTTGTTTAGCCGGAGTGGACCAGAGGTTCAGCGCACTAGTGATGTTGTGTTGTGTTCTATGTTGTGCTAGAGTGGTACAGTCTGTCATAATGTGTCCAATTGTTTGTGGTGCGTCCTGGCATAGGTGGCAGGTGTTGTCTGTGGAGTTGTCTAGTCTGTATTTATATGTCTGTAAGTTGGGGGGATGTCCACATCGGAATCGTGTTAAGTTAACTCGATCCGATCTGCTCAGGCTGATCTCTGACCTGTTAATGGGTGGCGGCTTCGCACCTAGGACCACATTCGGACCGAGTCGTGTCAGTGCTTTGTGGGTTAGGTGTGTGTATGTGTTTTCTGTACTGTGTGATGTCTGTGGGGCGTGGTATGGAATGGAGTATTTAGTTATAATGTCTCTCTGGTGTTACCTTAATGGTGCGAGGTGTCGGTGCATGATTATACACGTAGTGGCAAGGGTGTTGTGGGTTAGTTGTCGCTGCTGCCATGAATTGTGTTCCCCTCATGTCTAAATGTTCCCTAACTTTCAAAATTTTTGTTTCTGTGTGCAGGTGTTCTATTGGTGTTGTTTGAGTGCATCCTGTAATGATACGAAGTGCGTTGTTTTGTATTGTCTGTAAGGTGTTTATGTGTGTGTTTGAGATAATGGGTGCCCAGCATGGGCTAGCATAGTCCATAACTGAGCGAATATATTGTTTGTATATGAATGATGTTTTTTCCTGCTGGTGTTCAAAGTTTGTGCCTGTTAGTACATTAAGCCTTAAGCGTGTTAAGTCTTGACGTACATTTGTTTTTAATGTCCTGAATGTGGTTTGCAAAAGATAATGATGTGTTGTATGTGACCCCAAGTATTTTGGTCCCGTGAGTGTGTGGAATGTTGTGTTGTTTAGTGTAAGATGTGAAGTTATCTGGTGTTCTTTTGCTTGTAAGCAAGGTGATGGTGATTTTGTGGGCGCTACTTTGAGTCTATTGTGTGTGAGCCAGTCTTGTATACTGTTTATGTATGTTTGTAGGTTATTTGTAGCGGTGTCGATGTGTTATGAGTGGATGTTAGAGTGATGTCATCTGCATATGATGATAAGGTAAGTTTGTTATCTATGGGTGTTGGAATGTTATGCATGTATAAGTCGAAGAGTGTTGGTGAGAGAACAGAGCCTTGAGGGACCCCGTTCGGGAAAAGCTTGTTTTTGGATGACTTGCATTAAATGTGACATGTGAGTATCTTCCTGAAAGATAGTTTTTCAGCCACCTTTTGTGTTATTGTGCATGCTTGTGTTGAGTATTTTGTTTATGAGAGGGAAGCGTGGGATAACATCAAATGCTTTACTAATGTCTATTGTTGCTAATAGTGTACGTTGAGCTGGTCGTCTGGAGTTGATGTCATCCGTGATGTGCTGTGTGAGGTTAGTGAATAATGTCGTGGTTGAGTGGTGAGGTCTGAATCCATGTTGAGTAGGCGATAGTGGTATGTGTGGTTGGTGATTTGTAAGATTAGTCTTTCTGTTACTTTGAAAGGTGTGCATAGTAAAGTAATGGGTCTATAGGAAGCTGGTTCTGTTGGATTTTTGTTTGGTTTGAGTAGTGTAACAATTTTACCTTGTTTTCATATGTCAGGAATAATACAGTGTTGGTATGAATATGTTGATATTTGTGAGAGCTAGTATTCCTTGTGGGCCCAAGTGTTTAAGGTGTATGTTAGATATGTTGTCTGGTCCAGTAGCCTTCGAATTCTTAATGTTTTTGATGATGTTGGGGTCTGGTCTGTATTGAAGGGTGTAATGGTCGTGTCGAGTCTGTAGGTTTTCTCGTGTCTGGCTGTTTGTCTGTCTGCGTGTTTCTGGTTGTTGTCTCTGTTTAAGTAACTTATCTTTGCGTAGTGATTAACTAGAATGTTGTATCTGCTGTTTTATGGCTTCTGTGTGTGGTGTTTGTGTATTATGTTTGAGGTTGTTACGTTGCCTTATGAGGTGGGCTATTTCTCTAGTGTAATTTGGGTTGTATTTCCGAATGTTGCCCTTGGGTATGTATTTGTTTGCATTATTGATGATCTGATTAAATGTCTTGAGTGTTGTATTGATGTTTATGATGGGTGTGCTGTTTAATGTGGTGAATTGTTCCTCAGTCTGTATTTTGAACTGTTCCCAATCAGCTCTCTTGTAATTTCTGTAAGTGTGCCTAAGGCTGTTGGGGCAGAGTGTAGAACGTGTTGTAATGATGATGGGCAGGTGGTCTGATGACAGTTGTTTTTCTGTTCTCCAGTATGTATGTGTTGCTAGTGAGGGGGAACAGGACGTTATGTCTGGGGAGGAGTTTGAGTATCTTGTTTGATGTGGTATGTGTGTATGTTCTTCTGTATTGTTAAGGATGAAGAGGCTGTTTAGTTGTGGGCTATGTTGGGCGCCTCTGGTGTTGCTTTTGTTGTGCAGGTACCAACTAGTCTTTAGCGTTGAAGTCTCCTCCTAAGATGACATTAGTCAGAGAGGCCAGATTGTGTAACTGTGGATTGCAATTGGCTGGCACCTGAAGTGAACTATCTGGTGGGAAGTAAATGTTGATTAGTGTGGTGTGTGTTTTGCGCGTGTTTTAACGTTAAGTGCCTGTATTTCTATCGTGTTATCTGCTTGGATTGTGTTTGTAATGTTTTGGGTAGCATCAGTGTAGTTAATGCTTTTACGTATGTAAATGATGAGCCCACCCCCGTTACCCCCAGTACGATCTTGACGGATCGCCGTGAAGTCAGGGATGGTGGGTGTTTTGTGTGTGCGTTTTAGTTTTGTTTCTTGAATAAGTGCTATGTGAATGTTTTGTTTGTGTACGAATTCCCTAAGCTGCATGATTTTGTTTGTGAGGCCATCTACGTTGTACTGTAATATGTTAATACTATACTTCTGTATAGAATAGTTGCCAGGTACAGCTATACACATTTATCATAGGATTTAAGATATTCGCTTTTTTTCACCATACCTTATTGTTCCCTCAGCTGTGGAAAAAGTATTTTATGTAAAGATCTGAAATTTTTATGATGGCTTATCAATAGATTGCGATAAAAGTTACGTAAATTTTGGGAGTGTGAACTGCATATTTTGAAGTTATTGATGTTCAAATCTCAAGACGGTTTTTTTGGCCCACCCGATATATATATATATATATATATATATATATATATATATATAGGTTTATTATAGCACACATGAAATCTGGTGCTTTATATATTTAAATATCTTATGAGGAGACTCTTTACAGCCTGAAATTGGGCACGAAGAGTCATTTACTTGTCTGTTGATAACAATTGCAACGACAATGCATTGTTCTTTGAAAAAGAGAAAAAGAAAAATATCTGACACAAAATCGAGTTTCCAAGAGTCGACATTATTCCACTCCAATTTTATACAAGTTCACTCATTTAAGATTTCACTGACATTGAAAAGCTTGTTTAATATTTTAATTGAAAGCGACAATATATATAATATATATATATATATATAAACTTGGTTTGGCTTTTGCACAAATTGTTCATTCTGACGAAGGTCAAGTTTGTTACTCCACCTTAGCCCTACAGTTTAACGTGGAATCCGATCCACGACCCACCACGGGCGGTCAAAAATTACAAAGTCCGTTGTCCGAACTCGATCTTACTATCTCTCGATCAGTACTCACCACTAGGCTACCCAGGCTACCCATTTATCTACCAACCAATTTTTATTGTGTGGAAGTATGAACAGCTGAGTTAGCTGCCGTCACCAGGAGTCGAACCCAGAGCCGATGGATTCGTAGTCAGCGATGATAACCACTACACCACCGAGGCGCATTTCATATTTCATATTTTAAGTGAAAAGAACTAACCTAATCTAACCAGAACTGACCTAACTTAACGTAATTTAACCGGGTACAGTGTAACCTAACCTCACCTAACCTAACCACACCAAACCTAACCTAACTCAAACTAACTTAACATGAATTAGATAGACCTGAATACAATAGCATTGTTCGACTTTATGTCACTCGAAGTTGTTCCGTTCGATTTTGTTCCGCTACACCCCATTTTGATGAGGAAGAAGATAGAATACGTTCTCAGCGATAGCATAAACCGCGGTAAATTTGCATCCGTGATACAGAACCATCCTTCTACCTATCAACCGGAAAAAGTATAACTATTCACAACCACGAAAAAAAAAGAGGGAACCGGAACTCCCCCTTTCTCCTCATTCCAAAAACAAAAGAAAAATCTATAGACCTGATATAAAATAATCCATAACTGTCACTCTGACACAAAACAGAACAGTGTGTGTGTGTGTATATACACACACACGAGGTTTATTAAAAAAAGTATCCGGACTGATGTGATTAAAGACAGAATATGGTACTTACATTGTTTGGGGCTTAATTTCCCTCAAAGTACGCTCCTTTGAAGGAGCCACACACTTTGACCAACGATCCTGCCACTGTTGAAAACATTTTTCGAAAGCACTTTTCGGAATGGCCAAAAGCTACTCCGTCGAATTTCTTTTAATGGTCTCACCATCATCGAATCGGTGTCCTTTCACTGGTTTGTTTGAGCTTCGAAAACAAAAAAAATCGCATGGAACCAAATTTGGCGAATATGGAAGCTGCTGTACTTGGGGGATAACATTTTTAGACAAAAATTGTTGGACAAGTTGCGACGAGTGAGATGGCGCGTTATCGTGATGAAGCAGCCAGTCTCCGGACTCCCACTTCTGCGGCCGTTTCCTCCCAACTTCTTCATGTCGACGTCTCAGAACTTCAATGTAAAATTCGTTGTTGATTGTTTGTCTCTGTGGAGCATATTCATGGTGTACAACACCGTCACCTTCAACACGTTGCGGTACTCTCCGACATCGTAAGAAATCGCTGCGAAACAAAACAAGTTTAACTTTATCAACTCACCACAGTGGAATGACGCTACACAATAAAGTCCAACCTTATCAGTCAACTTGTCTCGACATGCAGAAACATGTTTAGCACATTCACAACTCCAAGCGTGACCTTGTTCTAAAATAAATACCCTGTCCGGATACGTTTTGAACAGACCTCGTATATATATACTATATATATATATACAGTGTTATATATATATATATATATATATATATATATATATATATATATATATATATATATACTATACTATACTTTTCAATGCAAATATACATATGTATTTGCATTGAAAAGCATAGTTCCTATGTTTCCAGATTTTTTACTCACCCTATATATATATATATACCCCCTTTGGGGGTACGTTAAGGATACTGTGTACGTGCCACCATTGCCCACATCTTTGGATGAGCTCCGAACTCGCATTGTTACTGCCGTAGAGTCAGTGACAACGGACATGCTGGAGCGAGTATGGGAGGAATTCGACTATCGTGTCGACGTTGCTCGTGTAACTAGGGGAAGTCACATGAGCATTTATGAGGTGAGAGACAAAATTTGGACAGTTTTTCTTTTGATTGATGTATCACAAATCACTCTGTATTTGTAACATTAAAAAATATTCTCATTTGAAATCAGGTGAATCAGTTTGAATAGCCCTGTATATATATATATATATATATATATATATATATTAGCTCAATACATAGCCCTTAATTAAGTATTTACGGCTTGTATACTTTAAACTACAGTTAAAGTGTGCTATTTACAGAAGAAATTTGAAGGTACAATTAGTGTCAAAGATCTTTCAAGAGAAGAGATACGCTTCGCGTCTCTTCATCTCTTGAGAGAAAACATTAATTTAAATTTAAGCGTTTTTCGTACTGTTTCGTCTCTGTAACGTATTTAAGAACTTCTATTTGAATATTAGGTGTCACAGAATTAGCCTTAATTTAGTGTACACACAGTGCTTATTCATTATAAACAGTATTCACAATATTATTCATAGACTTCATTTCTTATATCCAGAGTGGTTGGCAAATGTAAAATAGATACCTTCGGTTTTTTTTTTTTTTTGTGTGTAGTTTTTGATTTGACATTAAAAGTCAATAAATAATAAGAAATTTACTGAATCGATATATTTAGAATCGTGTTGCTTTCCTCTTTGCGTTATGTAAAGCTGATACACGTTCTGGAATTCCATTGATAAACGTTGCCATTTGTTCTTGAGGATAATCATCGGAGTGTCTATTTACTTTTGTCAACACTGCATATATATATACAGTAAGTATCTTTTTGAAAGGTCTCGACCGAATTAATTTGAACTACATGAGACGGCACTCCATTCAATAAATTAACAATACAATTGAAAAAAAAATGCTTCTCTTCGTTAGAAATAAAATGTTTACCCACAAATTTGAGACCATTACCACGAGTTCTATCTGCATTTGTGAAAGTGGAATATTTTTGGGCGTTGACGTTATCAAAACCTTTAATTCATTTTAAACAATTGAATTCAATCTCCTCGAATCGTCTTTGAATGTTTCCAAACGGACATTTTATGATTTGTTTCTAAGCCTGGGAATCATCTCGCAGCCCGTCACTATACTCCCTCTATCCTGTCTTTATCTTGTCGTAAATATGGGGACTAGAACTGAACACAGTGTTCGAGGTGAGGACGTACTAAGGAATCATATAATGTTAGCATCTTTTTCCGGACTTAAATTCAAATGATCCATCAATAAATCCAAAAATTCTAATAGATTTTTAATCACTTCAATAGAGTGTTTATTCAGTATAAGAGTGTCGACAACGATAATACTAAAATCTTTCTCTTCCGTAATACTCGTTAATTTCTTGTCGTACAGAGAATAATACTCTTCTTGAACGTTGTTTCTACCTATATTAGTGGACCGGCCAAAATTCAAAAATCGACTTTAAACGGCATTTTTTTGTTAACAGCTGGCACCCATGCTAAATCAATGTACCTGTGGGTGAGGAATAAAATGCAAGTGGATGCCGCTCTCGCTTTTGGCTTTGAAGATCATTTTCGAGGTCAAACTGAGCAAAAATTTATAGTTTCTAATTTTAATTTAAAAAAAAATATTCTGAGCCAATTGGTTTGACCAAATGTTTCATTTTGCCACACTTAGTGATAAAGAAGTATGATGACACGCTTATTCCATCCGAATTACCAACTCAAGGTCAAATTCAAGTTAATTACGACCGAAATTTTGCTAAAAATTTGTGATTTTTTTATTTTAATTGGCAAAAAAAAACATTGATCAAGTCTGTTTGTCAAAACAATTTATTTTAACATGATTAGTGCCTAATAAGTTTGATGGCATGAATTAAGTACTCACAGTAACAGAATTATCACAACTAAATCACAAAGCAGTAAATATAGCCCCATAACTATACAGTTTACACACTAGTAACATCTACAAGTTCACGTTTCTTGATGAACAGCACCGAAATGCTGCACTGACAGTCACAATTGTGTGGATTACAATAACTTAAGAACAGAGTTATTAGTTATTTACAAGGCATTCCAGCTTCTCTCGATTTCAGTCGGGAAGAGAGACATAGATCTACTGTCCAGCTGGGTTACAGCAACCGCTATCGTCACAACCACAACCTGTCGTACACTTCATCCTTTTCCTGAAGCAGTTGCATCTAGCTGTCTTGTACTTTTTCTTGCAACCACAAGCATCAAGCTCCAGGCAGGCTTCAGGAATTGGAGGAAGTCTTGTCCACACTGGTGGGAGTCTCCAATCTTCCAACTTCCAGGCTGAAGTGTCCACCGGATCTTCAACATCTACGTGCTCTTTTCAGCCTGGAGCCATATTTTGGCCTGATAGTTTGCGTGGAGCTCCAGTGCATCCTTTGTCTGTGGGAGCATTTCCAGAGTCTTCTCGGCCTTCCCAAAAAGGTGAACTGTGGCGTCATCAACTGTGTGTTGTTCCGGGGTGCCATACAAATGACACATAAGCTTCTCAACATCTGCGATATCCCCATCTCGACCAATGGCGTGCAGCAGGAGTGGGTGGTCACTGAACACCTTCCAACACTTCTTTTTTCCATGGCCACTGAAGGACGAGACTGTGTCACACCCGGTCAAAGCGTGGAAGCTGACCAGGTTGTCCCTGACTGGGGGCGACAAACTCTTGAATACATCGTGCACGGGGTAGCATTTTCGGTTCTTGGCCATTTCGCACAGCATCCACACTTCAGCGACCTTGGTGCAAATGAAGTGAATCAGCAGCATCATTACATCAGTATCTCTGCACATTACCAGTATTCGTTCACAGCCCTGGGACGCTGCATCACATGAGTGAAGGATGAGCCTGGTGTCCGCCTCTTCATGGTTGCTATACAATGGAACGTCATGTCGCCTGGTTGACCGTACTTCAGTGGCTTCAGAGAAGCCACCCCCTGTCACCAGCTGACATCTTTCTTGAAGATCTCTGCCCTTCTCAGCGATGACGTTAGACAGAAACAAGGCTAGGTCAGCCTTGTTTGTATCCAGGGCCATGAAGTTTTTCCACACTTCAGGCAGTCGAACTTCTGGGTCATCACTGACTTTCCGAATCGGTTTCTTCTTGCTTGCACGCTTTGTCCTGGTAACTGCTTTGATCGATCCTTCCCCTGCGTACCGATCAAAGATGACATCAACTCTTATTGTGTGTTCATTGAAATAACTCGTCACGGCCTTGAAGAACACTTCAGCATAGTCGCCGAATGTCCGACAGCCACCAGGCTTGCCAAGAGCTTGGATGAGTGCATGGCCATCTATCATCACACAGGTCTTCAGATCAGAGGTTGGAACATCTGAGCTTATGGTCTGCTGAGCCATCAGGATGTTCATCAGCTCAGACTTCGATGTCGAATTCATCTCTCCTCCTGCCTTTGCCAGACTAAATGGGACTGGGGACAGTTCATGCTTCAAGACGTTGACCATCTCCACCATGCGACCTGCGGTCGCGGCATTCAGGAGCCGCTGTAGTAGCTTTCTGTCAGCTTTGATGGTCTTCTGCATGTTCTGCTTGGTGGAAACTGTAGCTTTGTACACTTCAGCGAAGGTTTTCGACCGATGTTTCTTCATCGTTTCATGGAAGCCTACTATTTGTTCAATCAGTCTCTCCTTCATGAAGCTGCTTTCCTCGATCCTGAGCTGTCAGCAGGTTCTCCACAACATCTGTGGGTGCAGTGCTTTGGTTGCCAGTGAAACAAGTGGGATGTTAGTGGCGGCATCTGTATCTCCTGCTTCACTCACGTGAACTCTGAAGACGTCAAACTGCTTCAACTGCTGAACTAGCTTCATGACATCATGAGCGTCACGCCTTGTGCGAGAAGGCAGACTGTCAACCCGAGTGAAGGTGGCTTCCCCATCATCATCTTGAAGATTGAAGAGGCATCTTGTGTCTTGAGAGATGCGTGACCGCTCTGACCATGTGATGCAGAGGTACCTGTCTCTTGCTTGGTCATTCTTTGTGATGCCTATGATATCATTGTGCATCTTGCATGTACGATTTATCCATTTGGTTGCCTGATCAGCTGGAACTTGGTTGAAGCGCTTCGCCGTCCTCTTGACGACAAAGTTCCCATTACAGAATTTTGCATGAACTTCTGATGCTGACTTCTCAAGACCTCTCATATCAGCCAAGTAGACCGGCCCCAACGTGCATAGTTTGTGTGGTCATAGATAGTTAGCCAAGGCAGCATTGCAGCAAAGGCTTCTATGTGGAGACTCCACATGCCATCTCTCTGAGCTCTAATGAAGGCCAGCAGGATCTCTACCATTTCCATGTAGGATGACCACAGCATGAAGTTGGGATTTTCAGAGTGCTGGTCATTGAATTCCTCCATGAGACCGTGGAATTTCTCATCTGTCATCACAAAAATATGCTTTGTGCTAATGATTCACCTTTAAACACGTTGTTACATACAGCCACCACTGAAATGCAAAAATTCGGAATTTTTCAGAATTTGACTTTTGTAACCTTGTATGGGACCTTCAAACCCAAAATTGAGAGTGGCATCCACCCACATCTTGTTTGGCATCCTCAAAACCACTTATCTAAGGTGGGTGCCTGCTATTAACAAAAAACGCCGTTAAGTTTTTTCTAGAGGACTTTTCAATTTTTGGCCTGCCCACTATATGCAACATTTTACATTTATCTCTATTAAACTTCATTTGCCAAATTTCTGCCTACCCAAGTAACTTATTAATAATTTTAAGTTTTCAAACAGTTCCGCCGCTGATTTTATTCGTCCGCCCAGTTTGGTATCATCCGCAGATTTTGAAATTATATTGTTAATTCCTATATCGATGTCATTGATATAAATAATAAAAAGAACTGGTTCTAAAACTGATCCTTGAGGCACCTCGGCTAGTTACATTTCTCCAGCTAGACGCTTTGCTTATATCCGCTTAGCCAATTTTCAATCCATTTCAAAACATTACCATAAATTTGGTGAAACTGAAGTTTAGCTAATAATCTGTTATGGGACACTTCATCAAACGCCTTTTGAAAATCGAAATATGTAACATCCAGTGTTTTACTCTCATCAATATATATATATATATATATATATATATACATTATAACTGCAAACACGCAGTATAATTAACGTAAAGAACGACGCTTTGTATAGGAGAATTATCCGCGCAAGATGAGAGCGAAAGAACGAAACAAATGAAAAAATGAGGTACCCACCCGGGAATCGAACCCGGGATTTTCCGATTGCCGGTCAGATATGATAACCACTACACCACAGGCCTCACCCAAACAAATGTCGTAATTCCTCTACATACGCGCAGAAACCAATGCCCCCAAAGGGGCACCTCCCGCATGCCGTAACATTATATACATTATAACTGCAAACACGCAGTATAATTAACGTAAAGAACGACGCTTTGTATAGGAGAATTATCCGCGCAAGATGAGAGCGAAAGAACGAAACAAATGAAAAAATGAGGTACCCACCCGGGAATCGAACCCGGGATCTTCCGATTGCCGGTCAGATATGATAACCACTACACCACAGGCCTCACCCAAACAAATGTCGTAATTCCTCTACATACGCGCAGAAACCAATGCCCCAAAGGGGCACCTCACGCATGCCGTAACATTATATACATTATAACTGCAAACACGCAGTATAATTAATGTAAAGAACGACGCTTTGTATAGGAGAATTATCCGCGCAAGTCGAGCAAATTGGTAAACCTAGAGCGATTATGTCGAAAGTCGTGCTGAGAATCTTTAATTAAATTATTCATTTCTAATTAATTAGCTGTTTCGTCCCGAATAATCGTCTCCATGAGCTTATCAACTACTGAAGTCAAATTAATGGGACGATAATTTTCGAGAAGCGATTTGTCTCCTCTTTTAAATATTGATTTTAATGTCTGCAAGGTTCCAATCGAACGGAACTTCTCCAGAGTGTAACGATTTATTATTATTATTATTATTAAGTATATGTGCAAGAGGAGAGGCTATTGCTTAGTTCTTTACTTTGAGTATACTAAGGTACATATACAGTATATACAAGTTTCGTGCGCCGCTCTCTCTTCACACGAAGGTCAAGCTGGTGGCCCAGCCTCTAAGCCTGGCGTGGTGGAGGAGCAAATTGCCTTCCTGCGATCTCCATCTCACATAGCCAGGCACACCCAACTCATCAGGTGCAGTCCTGAGCCAGGCATCTAGTGTTCTTTTGGAGATTTTAATTTTGACACATGTGATGTTCCTGAGGTCTTTTGGAAGCGGATTAAAAAGTCTTGGTCCAATAACAACCAAACTATTTTCCTTCAGTGTTGAGGGTGTCCTTTATCGGGTCTTTAGTTTGGGAACACTACACATTCTGCCTTTTCTATTTTCCAGTATTGTTTGAATGGTTGCTGGGTTCAGTTTGAGGTTTGGTACCAGTTTTTCGATCATTTTTCCATATGTAAATTATAGTGCTTCTCTCGCTTCCTCTTTCCAGCGAATATACTGTAGGTTAGTTTACGTAGTCGTTTCCAGTAGTTGAGTTCTTTGCAGCCATCAATCTTGGTTGTGAAATTTCTTTGCATTTCTTCTAGTTTATTAATTTCTTCTTTTTTTGTAGGGAGACGTCAAGACAGCAGTATTGAAGTTTTAGTACGATCAATGTTTTCAGCAGGGGAGTCATTATATTTTCATCCCTTCTTTTGAAGTTTCTCAGTAGTTGTCCCGTAACTCTCTGCTTTGTTTTTCGCTTTGATTCTGTGTTTCAAATTTTGCATCATTGGTCATTATTACTCCTAAATCTTTTGCTTGCTTCTCTGAATTTCCTGTCTATCTGGGGCATAGTATGTTGTCTGGCTAAGTTCTCCATTTCTTCCATGTCTCAACAACTGAAATTTTTCGGCATTAAAATTCATGTTATTGTCTCCTGACCATTTGTACAGTATATTCTGTTTGTGTCCCTTTGTAGGGTTTCCACTGCTTCTGCATTGTCGATTTTTCTGCTGATCTTTATATCGTCAGCAAAGGATGTTGCCGTACTACTGTCCGCTACTTCATTGTCTCTGTCTGTCAACATGACTAGGAGTGGAGCTAATATTGTTTCTTATGGAACTGAGCTGAGTACTTCCAATTCTGATGAAGATATACCTTGGATTTTTACGACTTGCGACGTTCTCTGAGGAAGTTGTAGATCCATTTATCCATTTTGCCTTTTATTCCCATATGTTTCAATTTACGTGCTATTATGTCACGATCACACTTATCGAGCGTTTTAGCAAAATCCATGTATATTACATCGTAGTTATCATTGCTCTCAAGTGCATGTATAATAGTGTTATAATGCTCTATTAGTTATGATACGCACGATCTTCCGATCAACCGTGCTGGTTATATATATATATATATATATATATATATATATATATATATATATATATATATATATTAGGGTGACAACTTCTTATAGGGATAAAATTTCAAATTCAAAAAAATTTGCCGGCCATTTGTCCAATGCTGCCACCCTATGAGGAAACACCGTAGACGAAATCTCATGGAATTCGGAAAGCATTTAGGGGTGCCTCGAGTCACATGAATGAAACTGTCGCGCGGAAGAAATTTCAAGAATGAACGAGTTTCGACAACGCTTCAAAAACAAAAATGTTTCGAGAATGCAAGTGTATTATATAATTTAATAGAATTGTTTCCTTTATTTCATACTATAGATTATGCAAATCGATTAATTTATTTCATTAAATTAAAATTTTCATAAATAAATCGTTAAATAATATGATGTGTATCAATCTTTGGATGATCAGCTTTTGGTGCTTCAAGTTCATTTTGCATACGACTGCCTGACTGAAAACAACGCTTAGAAGTTCTCTCCCGATTCTTTTAAGATATCTAAGGTAATATTTTTATTTTGATACATTGATTATATTATTATTGGAAATTGTTCTAGAAAAGTTTCATTAATTGTTGGCATAGTTTGATGTTTAAATTATATAAATTTGGAACTGAATTTGATTTCCTATGATAATATATATACGAGTATATAAATATATATACAGGGCCGTCGAGAGGGGGGGTCAGGGGGGGCCAGTTCACACCCAACGAAGTGCTCACTGTTCACTGGGACGGAAAAATTCTACCAGACGATGAAGGTGGTCGGTGTGACCGATTAGCCATTTTCGTAACCGGAGTTGATACCGAGAAGCTCTTGGGTGTACCTAAGCTGACATCAGGAACGGGTGAGGTCATCGCCTCGGTGGTACATGCTGCGCTCAAAGAATGGAATGTGTCAGAAAAGGTATCAGCTATGAGCTTCGACACTACAGCTTCAAATACTGGTTACTTGTCTGGGGCATGCGTAATTTTGGAGCAGAAACTCGGCCGCCGACTCTTATACCTTGCATGTCGCCATCACATCCTAGAACTTGTCGTTGAGAAGGCGTACATGGAATGCATGGGACCATCATCTGGTCCAGATATCTTCCTATTCTCCCGCTTCAAAGAGACGTGGAATACAATTTGCCAAGATAAGTACAAGACCCTGTCAGACCTTCCATCGAGTCTGAATGAGAATCGAGAAGAACTGATCGCTTGCTGGAATCTATATCTGACAAAACATCAGCCGAGGGATGATTACCGTGAATTCTTGGAGTTGTCGATTACAATCCTTGGAGGTAATTTACCTAACTTTAGGTTTCGGCGACCTGGAGCACTTCACCGAGCACGTTGGATGGCAAAAGTAATTTATTCATTAAAAATCCTGCTGCTTTCCCATCAGTTCAGACTTACAACTCGTGAAATGTCTGGCTTAAAACGATTTGTATTTTTTGCCCTGGAGTTATATGTCAGCGCGTGGTTCACGGCCAGCAGTCCTTCATCTGCTCCCGCGAACGATTTGAAGCTTCTTCAAGACCTAGCAAAGTACCACGATGAAAAGATCTCAGCATCCTGCCTTAGTGTCCTCGGTCGTCACTTATGGTACCTCAGCGAGTACTTGATTGGTCTCGCACTCTTTGATAAAGGTATCAATGCAACGACGAAAAAGAATATCGCTCGATCAATCCTCGAAAAAGAAGCTGCTGAAGATCCTCCAAAGCGAGCCCCAATACCTGCTGTTTCTTCCATTTCAACAAAGCAGCTCTAGGACTTTGCCTCGAAAGGATCAAAGCTTCTCTTTGAACTTCTAAAAATTAATGATGGTTTCTTGTCCAAGGAACCAGAGACCTGGCCGGACGACGAAGATTTCAAGACTGGTTTGACTATAGTTGAAGGACTAAAAGTCGTCAATGACATGGCAGAGAGGGGAATTGCCTTGATCCAGGCTTTCAATACAAAGATTACGAAGAATGAAGAACAGCGCCAACATCTCTTGCAGGTTGTTGAGGATCTAGGAAGTCTCAGCCTGGTACATTGAAAAAGGGGTATGGCTTGAGGAAAAGCAAGAATTAATGGGTGGTCTACAATTGAATGAAAGACACCCTGGAATATATTTAGTAAATATATTATTTACTTATTACGATTGGAGTACGCCTGCACTTAAACCTTATGAACTAAAACTAACGTTTATTTACATTAATTAAAAAAAATATTAATTTATTTTTACTAGGTAATGAATAATTAATTTTTGTTATAAGGAGAATTATTTACCTCACTTGAGACACCCTTAAATATTATCTGAATGACCTAATATTTACAGTACATTGTTTTCTCATGTAGTAGCAGCATTGAACAAATGGCCAATAAAAAACTCAAACTTTCAATTTTTATTGTCACCCTAATATATATATATATATATATATATATATATTAGTGATGTAGGTCACATCCGCATCCGCATCCGCATCCGCGGAACATCCGCACATTTTATCGCATCCGCATCCGCGTCCGCATCCGCACTTTGGACTGCGGATGTCGTGCGGATGTGGACCGTTGAGATGAAACGTCATTAATAAGCGGAAATTATCAAATTCTACTATATTAATAGAACTAGTTCATTGTGCGCAAAAGTGATGCAAGCGACAAGACGAGAGGCTGTTCTTGTATGAAGTTACTCTCTTGCAACCTACTTAGATCCACGTTACAAAGCTAAGTTATTTTCACCTAGTACATAAGAACGAGTTAAATCATCACTTGGCAAAGCAGTTGAAGAGCTTCAATCTCTTGAATCTGTCGCTTCGCCACCCACCAAAAGAATAAAAGTTTCAGTGACAGAACCAACACCTTCAACAAGCAAATCTATCACAGAATCTCTCTCTCAGTTTCTTGAGTCAAGCAGCAATGACGAGACCTACGCGATGTCAAAAGATGTAGTAAAAATGATCGAGAGCTATCACCAAGAAAAACGCCTGGCTGCATGTGACAATCCTATTAGTTGGTGGAAAAATACGCAGAATATCTATCCATACTTGAGTAAACTTGCAAGGAAACATTTAGCCTGTCCTCCAACAAACGTACCAAGCGAGAGATTATTTAGCAGTGCTGGATTAATATATGATGAAAAGAGAAACAGACTGGCAGCAGAAAAGGCAGAAAAATTAATGTTCCTTAAGCATAACCTTCCTATAATTAAGTTTGAACATTAAACGATGAACATCTTAGTTTACTTTATTTTAATTACTCATTTATAAATATGCCTAATAAAACTTTAAACTTAATATAAATAGTTATCAAGCTAATTAAAGATCTCTTTCTATAAGGGTGGAGGTTGGGGAAAGAGGTCGGTGGGATGCATTTGAGTTGGGTTCACGTCCCGCATCCTGGTAACACAATTATGGTTTCTAATTGTGGCTGAAACTCAACAAAATATAACGAATTTATTTGCAGACGAATTCACTAATTGATTTCTATATTAGTTAGATGCTTGATATTATTTTATATGTTCAGAGAAAAGTACAGCAATTATTGTACAATTAATCAATTATACTACATTATAGCTACAGCTCTCTCTATATAATAACTTATTATATACGTTAAACACAACAAATCTCGAATATATCCTAAAAAATAACGAAAATGTAGACATCCGCATCCGCATCCGCATCCGCGGATGTTGAAATCAAACATCCTCATCCGCATCCGCATCCGCGGATGCGAAAAAAATGACATCCGCTACATCACTAATATATATATATATATATATATACCGGGTGGACGAAAAAACCTCGACACTTTTGTTTTTTCCTACAAATTTCAAACTAGTCAAGCTAATACACCCAAATTAGTACAAGATGTAGCCAATAGTATAGTTATCATGTGCTAAAAATTTCAATGGAACTCATATAAAACTTACCCTATTGAAATCGATATTGTATTGACCCCTCATTTTCTTGAATTACGGCCAGTACTCTCCTTTCCACTGATCTATGGATGACTTGATTTTAAATTGGGACACCACAGGCCAAACAACCTCAATTCTTTGTCTAAGTGCTTCCAGGTTTGAAAATGGTTCCCTGCGACCATGGTATACCAATGACTTCAGCTTATTCCACACAAAGTAATCCAGAGGATTTAAGTCAGGAGAATTTGGTGGCCATTCTTCACTTTTTATGAATTCAGGAATGTTCGCCATCAAAAATTCTTGGGTTGCCTTGGCTGAGTGAGATAGTGCATTGTCTTCAACAAAAATAAAATCTTCGTTCGGATACAAGTCTTGGCATTCCGATAAAAGTTCTCCGAGGTGTTCAATGTAATTTTGCGAGTTCATTTTGTTTTTTGTGGATCAGTAAAGAATAATTTGGTTTTCTATTGTAAGAAACACCACAAGATACCATCAACTTCTTGGAAAATCGTGAAATTGGATTATAAAGACGGTCTGGCGGGATTTCCGATTTTGAAGTTAATGCATTGACTCGGATGTTTTGTCGATTTGTTGATACAGTTAATGTAAAGTCGGACTCATCTTGAAAAAACACGCGTTTAACGTCTGCTAAATTAAATTTTATGTACAAAGAATTACACCTTTCTAACCGTTTTCCCATGACTTCTTTTGTTATTCTGGGGGCACTCAATCTTTTAAAAGATCTGATTCCTTTACTTTTCATTATGTTTTGGACACTGTTGCGCGAAATATTTAAATTATTCGCCATTTTTCTCTGCGAAAGATGAGTACCAGGATTATTTTCCTGTGACAACGCATGCTCTTCAACGTACCTTTCGTTTTCTCGAGTCCGAGCAGTACGCGAACGACCGCTGCCACGTTTTCTGTCAGTTGACCCTGATTGTCTAATTTTATTTATTTATTACGTATTGTACTGTACTTCTTTTCCAATTTTTTCCCAGAAATTCCCTAATTATTTTCTAGCACTCCATCCCTTCTCGGCAAAACAAGCCTTTATAACAGCTAAGTCTTCTTTACTTAAAACCATTACGAGAGAATTTTAATTAACACCACAAGAAAAAAAAATAAGAAAAAACATTCCATCAGCCAACACTTCTTAAAGAAATCTGACACTGCTAGCCTACCAATTCGCCATGTGGCCATTTATCATTGTCTTAGGTGCGCATGCACAAACTGCTTGTTTTGTAGTGAACATCTGACACATCCAAGGGCGTAGTCAGCTTCACAAAATCTCGCTGTTTGTTTCGTCAAGTTAAATGTTTTATAATTAAGAAACGGCCAAAGATAATTAACTAAGGTTTTCAGCACATGATAACCATACTATTGGCTACATCTTGTACTAATTTGGGTGTATTAACTTGACTAGTTTGAAATATGTAGGAAAAACAAAAGTGTCCAGGTTTTTTCCGTCCACCCGGTGTATATATATATATATATATATATATATATGATACAACTCAGAATAGTCCCCTGAGAAACTTTTATATTACACACAGACCGTGCATGAAACAAGGAACTCTTCTGGGAAAATTAAGTCCACTATAGTCCGAATAAGTAATGGTAAATGACAAACACTATAGTTTTTTCTTTTTCATGATGTTAGCTATATACAGGGTGACCCATAAGTCCGGCATCATAGGGAAAATAATAAAAAAAGGCAAAACAAAAGCTTTTATTCACAGAACGTGCTCAATATGTCCACCATTGTTTTCAATACACAAATTCAGACGTGACACCCAGTCAGCAAGCACACGGTGAATGATGTCAGGAATAATGGTGTTACATACCCCAATAATGCGCTGCCGCAAATGTTCAACACTCCTAATTTTCTCTGCGTATCCCAGCGCTTTCAAGTGGACCCAGAGATAAAAATCTAGTGGCGTGAGATCCGGGCTTCTAGCTGGCCATTCCACAGGCCCTCGACGTCCTATCCAATGGCCAGGGAATTGTTGGTGCAGGTATTCCCTTACTTGGGTGCTGTAATGTGCAGGAGCGCCGTCTTGCTGGAACCATGTTGGGAAACTTCCTTATTCGTTCAAGACACTGGGAAATGCTTCTTCCTTGAGCATACGTAGGTAGGTGCCTCCAGTGACATGTTCATCGAAAAAGAGGGGGCCTATATGCGATCCTTCCAAATGCCACACCATACCATCACCCGAGATGCACCTTGTTCCTTTGAAGAGGTATACCAGTGAGGGTTGTTTTGAGACCAGTAGCGGGTGTTCTGTCGATTTACCTCACCATTTCCATAAAAACAGCCTCGTCACTGAACAGAATGGTGGACGGGAAATTGGTATCTCGAGCATAGACATAATGGCCTGTAGAAAGAGTAAAATATGAATTATGGTTTGTAGAAATAGAAAAATATGAATTTTTCCTATGATGCCGGACTTATGGGACACCCTGTATATAGCACATTGGTAGAAATTGCAGGCAACATGATCAAAGATAAAGATACAGATAACAATAGTATTAAAATAATTTATTCAATTTTCTTAATGAATTTCACGTATATCACTACTTGCAGGGAGGTCACGGCCGCTTCTTTCTCGTTATTGTTATCGTAAACCAACATTTCATTAAAACCCAACCGGAAATCGTTCAAAACCAAGTCTGAGAAATAGGACGCGTGAGCACGGACGAACCCATTCATTGTTCGTAATTTTTGGGAAGCTAATCACAGCACCCCCCCCCCAAATATTAGGGGTTATTTTTTCCTGCTGGGAGCGTTAGGACCAGTCTCGTTATTCTTCTTACATTTCCAACGACGATTCCTGACGAGGCTCCTTTGGATTATTTCACACGGGGCTTTTCCCATTCGCGATCCGAAAGTGGGAATTGTTGAAGTAGAGATTCCAAACTTAGGGAAAAAAGAGTCTTCTGATTTGGGAAGGTGTAAAATGAGGGATGTGACGCAATTGCATGCCCAATGGGTTTTGGGTATTTTCTATGAAAAACTTAAAATGGGAAATCATCATATACTGTATATATATATATATATATATATATATATATATATATATATATATATATATCAAGGAAACCTTGTGGGTTTACATCATTCATTCGTTTCACGTGTTTAATTGTGAAATTCATCCCATATATATATATATATATATATATATATATATATATATATATATTGGAACTAGATCTATTTGAGCATTGCATCCTTCGAGATTTCTACTTTGGGATTTCACATTCTTGAACGACGTCGAACTAAAAATGAGTGCCAGAGATTGGGAAGAGACTTCCGCTCCGTTTAACAAAACTTTAATTCTTTGAGTTTTGGACCTTTTATAGCCTCTCCTTCACATTCATGCCTTCAGTGACTCTTTCGGTGATTCTTTCGGTGATTCTTTCGGTGACTCTTTCGGCGACTCTTTTGGTGACGCAAATGGAATTCTCTTCTTCAGTCGTGCCTCGATTTTTTTTCTTATGTTCTGCAGACTGCCGCAGATGTTCAGTTGGGATAACTTAATGTTTTGGTGGTGTAATTTTACTTAGAAAAATTCTTTATATTATTTTAGGTAAAATTATTTATATAATTTAACTGCGTTCGTTTGAATGACCTAAGTATACTATATATATATATATATATATATATATATATATATATAATCTTGAGGATGCACAGCCCTTGCGTATCCCGACATTTCATTACTGTGGTGAATTATCTTTATAAATGCCATGTTTTATGAAGTAACTGAGTGTATAAGTAAGGTTATTAAGTTTTTAAAATTGGATAAGTGTCGCGATACTGAATTGAATATGTAAAAATGTGTGAAGATGTCGCGGTTCTGTAGGGAAGCCAAACATGTGTGTGTGTGGGGGGGGGGATGTGTGTAAAACGGGTTTCAAATGCATAACACGGCTTTATAGCAATAACCAGGGGCTTCAAGTCGAGTTTTTATGAAAATGAAGTGTTTTCGTGACCAGCATTCCAACAGCCGAACCGAAGTTGGAGTTTATTTTTTTCAAAATTTTCCAAAAACGATATCTTCAAGAGAATTAATACAACATGAAATATTAATCCTCTACATTGCAGAGGTTTTAAGTCAGGTTTAAAGATTTTTTTTTAAATTTTATAATAAAATCTGTATAAATTTTAATCTAAGATTGTAATTGACAAACGGGTATCAGAAAACACGGAGTTCACCTTGATAGACTTTCGTTTCGGCTCCGAGTATAATGATGGTTGATCCTGTTTATGAGGAATAAAGTGTTTGATGATAAGAACACTTATGCTCGGAGTACCGTTTTAAAGAGGTACCACACAAAAAGCAGGTACGACGTATGAATACAAAATGAAACAGTTTTGGAAAAACACACACACACACACACACACACACACACACACACATTTACATACAAATGAGTGGAGTAAATGGTTGTAATTCGTTAATAAAAACAGAAAATTTTACAAAGAACAATCAATACTAAAGCGACGAAATAATTCCTCTCTTATGATTTCATATAATCTTCCATAATACAGGGTGATTCAAAAGTCAGGTTACATAGGGATATACTGTATTATGTAATGATACAGGGGAATAGTCACATCACATGTTCGATATGGCCACCGTTAACGGCAATGCACTTGTGCAGCCAGCTAGGAATATCACATCAATGCGCTCCTCCTTCGATAACATCTCATAACTCATTTACCTGCAAAGAAACAGAAAAGCCCTATGTAACCTGACTTTTTAATCACCCTGTATATTATTATACGATTCCTTTACCTGAATAAATACACAGTATCCCTGTTATTAACAAAACTAATAATGTTAATGTAGCATGTTTAATTACAGAGAATTACGCATCAAATACGGAAGTGAAATGAATTTAAAAAAACTAATTGTGGAGGACTTAAATTATTGTAATTCTATAAAAGAAATTCAGAGTTTACGGTTTCTTTAAAGGAAATTTCGGTGGGAAAGTTAATAATTTTGATAATATTAATTCAAAAACTTATTAATCCAAACAGGGGAACTTCCAGAACGAATTGACAGACAAACGGAGATAAACAGATAGATAGGGGAGATAGATAGATAGATAGAAGAGAGAGAAAGAGGTAAAATAGTAAAATATTGTTGATATGTTATTTACAGTAAAATAATTTAGATTAATAATAATAGATCATTATGATAATAATAATATTATTAGTAGATATTAATAATAATATTCTAGTATCATTTTATAATCATACGTTTCAAATGTGGTTCTCTCTCTCTCTCTCTCTCTCTCTCTCTCTCTCTCTCTCTCTCTCTGATATATATACCTCGTTAACCTCGTTGATATTCGTGTGTTGGTCTCTCTTCACACGAAGGTCAAGCTGGTGGCACCGCCTCTAGGCCTGACTTGGTGGAGGAATGAGTTGCTTTCTTGCGTTCTTCACCGCACATAGCCAGGTACACCCGGCTCATCTGGGATCATCCTGAGGCAGGCATCTAGTCTTCTCTTGAAGACTTCAACTTTAACCCCTGTAACGTTTCTGAGGTCCTTTGTAAGCTGGTTAAAAAGTCTTCGCCCCCTGACAACCAAGCTATTTTCCTTCAGTGTTGAAGAGGTTCCTTGTCGGGCCTTTAATTTGGGAACACTACACATTCTGCCTTTCCTATTTCCCAGCGTTGTTTGAATGGTAATTCGGTTTAGTTTTAGGTTTAGTACCAGTTTTTCGATTATTTTCCATGTGTAGATTATGGTGTACCTCCCTCTTCTTCTTTCTAGGGAATACAAATTTAGTTTACTTAGTCTTTCCCAGTAGTTGAGTTCTTTGTAGCCATCAATCTTTGCTGTGAAATGTCTCTGGGTTTCTTTTAGTTTATTAGTTTCTTCCTTTTTATATGGGGACGTCAAAACTGAGCAGCATTCAAGTTTTGGTATGATGAGTGTTTTTATGGTATTTTTATGGTATGAGGAGTGTTACCCCCAAATCTCTCGCTTTCGTGCTTCTCTGAATTTCCTGTCTATCTGGAGCATAATATGCAGTCTAAGTTCTTCATTTCTACCATACAAGAGATGAAATTTCTCGGTGTTAAATGTCATGTTGTTGTCTTCTGATCATTTGTATATTTTGTTCATGTCCCTCTGCAAGGCCTCCACTTCATTTACATCGCTGATTTTTCTGCTGATCTTTGTATCGTCTGCAAAGGATGTTACTATACTGTTGCTGTTTACTCCGCTGTCTATGTCTGTTAGCATGATAATGAACAGGAGTGTGGACAGTACTGCACCTTGTGGTACTGAACTGCGTACTTCCGATTCTGATGATGATATCCCTTAAATTTTGACGACCTGTAGACGTTCTCTGAGGAAGTTGTAGATCCATTTTCCCACTTTGCTGTTATTCCCATATATTTCATTTTATGGCTAATACTATAATCACACTTGTCGAAAGCTTTAGCAAAATCTGTGTATGTGACAGCGTAGTTGTCATTGCCTTCCACTGCATCTAGGATATTGTTATAGTGCTCCATAAGTTGTGATAGGCATGGTCTTCCTGATCGGAATCCGTGCTGATTTTCATTGAATCTTTCCAATGTCTCCAAGAAGTCATAGATTTTCTCTCTGACTATTCTTTCAAATAATTTGGTGAGGTGCGACGTCAATGACACTGGTCTATAGTTCTTTGCTTGAGATCTATCCCTCCTTTGTATATAGGGACAATGTTTGCTCTTTTCAAGATGCTCGGTATTTCCCCAGTGTCTAGGGATCTTCTCCATATCCAGTATAAGGGTGTAGCTTTTCATTTTTACAGTTTTAATTAATAGTGCTTTCCATTTGTCCGGACGTGCAGCTGAATGTGATTTCATTTGTCTATAGCTCTCGTTACATCTTCTGGGGTAAAATCAAAGTCTATTATACATTCTCCTTGCAACTTCTCTTCAAAGAATGCATCTATGTCAGGTATCGCTTTGTCACTTTTTGAGGTGCTGAAGACTGATTCATAATGGGCTCTCAGTGTTTCATATTTTTTTTTAGATCGTCGGTTAGTTCATTATTTTTTTTGCTTAAGGGCCCGATAGTAGCGCGCGTTTTGTTTTCCTTTTCGCATAGCTATAGAAATATTTGGGATTTTCCTTTATTGCTTCTACCACCTTTTCCTCTTCCCTCTCTGTATGGTCCTTAATCAGAATTTGTATTTCCCTATCGATACTCTCCAGTTTTTCTTATTACTTTCCTGGCATCGTTATCTCCGCAGTTGGTAACTTCGCTTCCACTCTCTTTCTTTTGCAGAATATTCTTCTTTTTTGCCTCTCTAGCCAGTTCCTCTTTCCTTTCGGCTGTGATTTCGGAGTATATTTTTCTGAAATTCTCAGAGTCTTTTCTTCCAAGATTGTTAGCATTTCTTCATTGTTTTATTCTCTAAAACTGTTCTCCACTCTATGTGGGCCATGTGTGATCTGATCCCAATTTATAGTCTTGGAGTTTAAGTTAAAGGCCTCAAATTTGATTTTTTTCTTCAATATGTGTATTGTCTTTAATGTTGTCGCCATATTTGTTGTTATCTCGATTAAGCTGTGGTCTGAGATAATGGTTAGGGTTATTTTTATATGAGCAATCAAGTTCGTGTTATTCGGGAATACCAGATCTAGGCAGTTATTTTTTCTGGTATTTTCTGTTATTTCCTGTGTCAACATAAACTCGTTTGTGAAAGCCATCAACATTTTGCTTGTTCCTGGTCTTCTATTGTGCCCCCTTTGTCCTGGTATATATATATATATAATATATATATATGATGAATAAAACCACGAAGGAAAAAGAAACACAAAGGGGTGCTCAAGCGCTGGTAATTTTTTTTCCCTTATGCATATATATATATATATATATATTCTGTATATATTGCGTTTATATTTCGTATATATACCGTAAATATGTTGTATATATATTTTATTGTTCTTTATATATCATCTAGGGATCATTTTGTTTTCCATTTTATATTACTTGTAGTTTTTTATTCGTTGTGACTATAATATGCATATGTGGTAATTTTTCCCTTATAAATTGGTGTGCCTCTCTAAAATTTATCTTTCAATTTTTATTTTTAATAATGTGACATATATATCAATTTGCAGCATCTATTAAATCGATTGTAAAAACCTCCCTCTTGAGCTTGAATTGGTAGACTCCACTTACAATATTTATTTTATTTTTATTTCTTTATTCTTTTGTGACCTGTTCCATAAAAAAAGCCATTTGAATTTTATGGAAGGTCGGCCAAAGTGCTAAAAGTGTCTTTATATATATATAATATATATATATATATATATATATGTGTATGTATATGTATATATATATATATATATGTATGTATATGTATTTATGGTTTTTTTATGTGCCTGTTATTTCTTTATGATATTTAGGCTGTGACATATATATCACTAAGGCACTATTTTGTAATTAATTTTTTCTCAATTTATATTTATATTTATTTTTATTTCTTTATTCGTCTGTGACCATATAAATGTTGGCT
>JAJOZX010004580.1:130000-222500 GCA_023014485.1 Bathynomus jamesi | reverse complement strand
ATTAATTTACTTTTTATATCCATAAAGGTTAAACATAACGTACGACCATATTTTAAAAAAAATAACTTTTAAACTCAGTCTTATTATGCTTTTAAGTTACTTTAACTTTCCCAAATTTTTAATACATTGAAAACTTAACTCAATCTTAAAGACAGAATTTATTCTATATTTTCGAGATTGCAAAGAGTCAACATTTAAAGAAAAGAATTTTTGGATCACCTGAAGATCAAGGCCCCCAACTTTCTTTAGTTAGCTTTATAAGGCTAACTAACGAAAATATCACACCCTAACTTAACCAATCGTTAGGTCAACTGTACGCCCTTGACGATTGGTTAGGTTAGGTCGTTATATTTTCGTTAGTTAGCCTTATAAAGCTAACTAAAGAAGGCTCGGGGCCCTGATCTTCAAGTGATCCGAATTTTTTTATTTTTTTGGAATACACAATCACCGAAAGACGATACCAAAAATTATTTTATTTTATGAACAAAAAAAAATATATATATATATATATGTGAATAGAAACGACATAATATTAAGGAACGTTTCTGCACACGCATCCAACCGGCAATTGGAAGGCCCTGGGTTCGTTTCCCGGGCGGTTCGCCTCATTTTTCATTTATTCGTTATTTCTCTTCCGCGTGTGCAGAAACGTTCGTTAATATTATGTCGTTTCTATTCATTTATATACTGCGTGGTCATTGCAGTTAAATGCATATATATATATATATATATTGCATTATTGGGTTAACGTTCATTTTGTAAAGCGTACCAACCAACTAACTAAATGCATTTTATTGGAAAAGTAAGCCAGTTTGCTTTTCAGAAAAATTGATATCCTCCACCACAGAATCAATGACAGAATTAGGTAACATATCAGGAATGGAACTAAATTTGGTTCTCACAAACGACTTTCAATATTTCGTTTACTATAATTAATTAATAAAAGAAAAACAAGTTTGATGTATCATTCAAAACTAAAATTTTCTCTGATTAATTCGATAAAAAGATTTGCTAAATCGGATGAGAAATATCTTTTATCTTTATGTGGACACTTTCATGTAAAAAATATCTCTTATTTTTATTCATTTTTCAATTTGTTTTATCAGTAATCTGGCTGAAGTTTATCGGATTCTAAATCATTATCGTTATCATCATCATCATTATCGTCACTTAAAATAGGGTTGTTAGTGCTCCGGGGGTATTTAGGAGTCCCAGCAAGAGTTCCTTAGATCAAAACACGGTAAAATTATTATTTTTGCATCCTTGGTTTTCATATAAATAACAGGTCTTCAAAACAACACTTAGTTTAGCATTATCCATAGCGAAAAACCGGTCTATCTTTATACAGAAATTAGCATTATCCATAGCGAAAAGACAATGTATATTTATACAGAAACTAGTTATATTATCGTCAGAGTCGGTAGCTCAGCGGATAACACCGTTTCCCTATAAGCGAAGTAAAACCACTGAGGTCGAGGGCTCGAATCCCTATGATGCTAATAATAATGATGATACAGGAGTTAGAGCAATGGGACGCATTAGTTGGCTGAGCGGCGCTGTACCAGTGTCTGGCCCTCCTGATTGGTTGACATTCATGAAGAAGGATTTTCACATAGTATCGCTTTGGAAGATCATGCACCACAATTAGTTCAAGGTCGTTAAAGTCTTTAAAGACGCCTAAAACCGTAGGTTTCTAAGCCTTTTTTAATGGGGACGCCAATCAAAATAGTTTAGGACCAGAGCAATGATTGATATAGGTGATTTTATTATTAGTATTATTATTATTATTATCTAAACATTTATCCCTGACGATTTGGCAGTCTGGTTTAGTTATATAGTAAATGCAATGACTTTTCGGTTGATTATAAGAATAATTCTTTCTGCTACAGGAGCTAATGGGGTAAAAGAAGAATTTTTATATGCAATTGTAGAGCTTATTTAATAAAAGATACATATATATATATATATATATATATATATATATATATATATATATATATATATATATTTTTTTTTTTTTTAAAGTTCGGGAAGAACCGATTCGCCTCTATTTAAAAGGGCATATCTCGGCGGAAAAACAAAGAAAAAGTGAGAGGAAAGACAGAGGAAAAAGAAAGGGTGGAGGGGACAGTCGAAGTGGAAAAAGACCAAGGATGACAAGGACTGCAGGGTCGAGCCCCATCATCCTTGGGTGCTAGGGCCGGGAGGGCGCACGTGAAACCTCCAGGAACAAGCACGTACAAACGAGCACAAAGAGCACTCAAGAGCACGAGCTTAGAACCCCCTTGCGGGGATATATATATATATATATATATATATATATATATATATATATATATATATATATTAGTCGATGGTGTTTCTTGAAATAAAGTCTCCTTTTTTACTGAAATGAAACTTAATTTGATCGTAAGGACGCACATTCTTTTTTTTTTTTTAATTTAGGGTTATATTATCACTGCGCAATGCCGTTGCTCCTATTTTCTGAGCTATACCATATCGTCATTTTTTTACTCATTTTACCGCGTTCCGGACGCTCCTTTCAGAGTAAATGAATAGATAAAGAGTAAAACCCGTGGGCATTATGATGGACACTTATGCCCTAAGGAGTTTTTCAGTACCTGTTATACAGCTAATTTTCTGTAAAGAAAGAAAATAGAGAGCACAGTTATTGGGAAGATGAACACACACACACACGAGTGTACAATATTTTAACAAAGTAGCTTAAAAGTTTAATGAACAAATGTTTGTTTTAAGTAAATATGTAAACAAGCTATAATTAATGTGTAAAGTAGGCCTACAGAACAAGTCACAATCGCAAATACGATATTGAATATAAAAATAAAATAGAAATCAATAAAATTGTTTTAAAAATCCAGTGAAGATATATTTTTATTCCTTTATTGCAAAGGATAACGACAAAATTGCAATATCTCTTAAATGGGGGCAAAGTTCAGTGTTCGTATAATCCTGACCTTGATATTCTCCTATGTCAGTAGATCTGTGACAACCGTCCTTTTCCACTGTTAAAGAAAAGGGGTGCCGGGTCAGTGAGTAACCGTTTTCCTCTAAGCGAAGTCAAGACACCGAGGTTGAGGGTTCGAATCGTGATAATGCTGGTAATAATAGTCCACGAGTTAGCGCAATGGGCCTTATTAGTTGGCCTAAGCGTTGTACCACTTTCTGTCCCTTGTGATTATATTAAGTGAATAAACAGTAAAGGTCCGTTGGTGTAAAATTGGAGCTTCCCCCACAACCACAATCTTCATTGAGGAAACCTGACATTTAGACACGAGTCGCATATCAAGTGATAATTTGAAGAAATATAAATGTTATTTGACTGTTTCTGAAGGTACTTGAAATGTACAAACTCTTATTTTTTGTTTACGGAAAACATTCTGAAAATTGGACATACAGAATTTCATAACTAGATGGTTTTCTGTTTCGTGCTGGATTAATGACAGCAGCAGTTGTAAGAAGTAGGTCCTAACCCTATCTGGCAGGATTTTTCGGCGTTTCTATTCATCACTTCGATTTTATTTCATGAGAGTTATTGTGGCTCGTGGGTTGGAGACTAGATTCGAGCTCTGAAGGAGCCGGGTTCGACTCCCACTGCAGGTGTAACTGGAGTTGGGACGGCAACCTAATTTGTCAGTGCCAGAGCCGTAGCAAAGTCAAGACGGGAATTCGAACCCCCGATGATGCTAGTAATAATAATAATAATAGAAGGCTTAGAACAATGAGACGCATTGGTCTGGTCTAGGCGCTATGCCAGTTTCTCACCCTACTCACTGATTATAATTATTAATCTGTGATTGCCCGGGCTCACAGATACTTATGCACCCCTTTCCCGTGTGGGCAAATAGAGATTCAGATATTATTTTTTCTTAGTTCATGGCTAAGAACAAAGTTCGACCAATTTACTCTCTGTGCACTTAAATTTCAAAATTATACACAAACATACGTTCTTATAACGTTTCGGTCTCTCTCTCTCTCTCTCTCTCTCTCTCTCTCTCTCTCTCTCTCTCTCTTCCTTTATATTCTGTCTCTCCTGCCAATATTTTTCAATTACATTCTAGGGCCAAATGCGTTCATTCATATTCATTACCATCTTCCTCTTACAGTATTTCCGAGTTTTCGACCTTCCTCACATTCTTTATCCAGACACCGAAGCTAAGATGTTTCGTTTTCAAAGTACTTTCAAGAAACGGCTTCACTTGATTCTAAGAGTTCTTTCTGTTACCAGAGCTAATGGGGTAAAGGAGGAACCTTTTATGTATTGTTAAAAAGAAGACTGTTGAAAATAACTGTAGAAATTATTTAATAAAAGGTGTATATATATATATATATATATATATATATATATATATATATATATATATATATAATATATATATATATATATATAGTCGCTGGTTTTTCTTTAATTAAAATCTCGCTTTTTAAGAAAAGGGAATTCTAATTTTTTTTGTAAAGACTCGGCTCTTTTTCTTGAATTTCGCGTTTCCTATCTCTCTCTCTCTCTCTCTATATATATATATATATATATATATATATATATACTTTTCCTTTCCTTTCAACCTTTCACTTGTTCCGTGTGGTGATTTCTCACTTCATGGAGGTCAGGGTTTTGCTCAACCTATTGAATTGGCCTGGTGAAGGAGCGAGTTGGTTGCTTGGGCGCTGTGCTTCACATATCCAGATTCGGGTATAATTTCCTGTTATTCCCATACATTTCGATTTATGTGCTATGATTCGATGATCACACTTGTCGAACACTTTGGTAAAGTCTGTGTATATTACATCATAGTTATCATTGTTTTCGAGTGCATCATTAATGTTGTTATAGTGTTCTATTGGGTGGGATGAGCACAATCTTCCTGATCGGAATCCATGTTGGTTAACGTTTAATATTTTCTTTCTCAAAAAAGTCATACATTTTTTCTCCAACAATTCTTTGAAATAAAGTTGTGAGATGAGATCTCAGTGATACTGGCCTGTAGTTTTTCGCCTGTGATCGCTCGCCCTTTCCTTTACAAAGTGGAACTATGTTCGCTCTTTTCAGAATGTTCGGTATTTCTCCTGTGTCCACTGATCTTCTCCATATCCAATATAGGGCTTAGCCATTTCATTTTTGCAGGCTTTAATCAATGCAGCATTCTATCAATCCGGGTCTGCTGCTGAGAGTGCTTTTGGTGTCCCTATAGCTCATGTGATATCATCTGTTGTGAATTAAAAGTGTGTTATTCTTCAAAAAATGTATTTCTGTCGTATATTATTTTATTTTTGATGACACTGAGAGCTGATTCATACTGAACTCTTGGTATTTCAGATACTTCTTTAAGATTATCGGTTAAAGCATCGTCCGATAATCGCGTGATTTTGCGTTTTTTCTTTCAAATTATAGAAGTATTTTGGTTTAACTTTTATCACCTGTATAGTGGGTTTCTCTTCTCTCTCTCTGCATGTTTCTAAATTGATCTTGTACGTCGCGATCTGCGCTCTCTAGTTCACCATTTAATGTATTTCTGACGATGTTGTCTTTATATTTTATTCATTTTTCAGTTACTCTCTTTCTCTTTCGGAACATTGATCTCTTGCTTCTCTCAAACTTATTTGTTTTACTTTTTGTTGCTTTTTTTGACAATTTCTTGTTTCCTCTCCTAGATGGTTATTACCACTCTATTCCATTGACTTATCCTTTAAGAGTTTTTTCCCAGTTACTCACCTCCATGTTGGATGTGATACCTTCCCAGTATATATATATATATATATATATATATATATATATATGTAAAGAACGACGCTTGTGTAGAAGAACGTTCCGCACAAGATGAGGAGGAAGAACGAACAAATGAAAAATGAGGTTACCACCCGGGAATCGAACCCGGGATCTTCCGATTGCCGGTCAGATATGCTATCCACTACACCATGGGCCTCGATTAATCAAATGTCGTAATTCTCATACATACGAGCAGAAACCAATGCCCTGAGGGGGCACCTTCGCATGCCGTACCTATATATACATTTTAACTGCAAACAACACAGTATAATTAATGCAAAGAACGACGCTTGTGTAGAAGAACGTTCCGCACAAGATGAAAAAACCCACGAAGGAAAGGAAACACAGAGTGGTGCTCAAGCGCTTTCGTCTAATGACATCCTCAGGAACACTGAAGTAAATAAAGAGTTCAAGACAATATAGGTTACAAAAAAATATACATATATATAATAAATATAGAAATAAAAATTGTGGGGGGAGCATACAAATTTGTAAGGAAAACTACCAATTTTAGCACTTTGCCCGAATTCAACACAAGATCAAATGGATTGTTTACAACCAATTTTATAGATAATGCATGAATGATATATAGGTCACAAAAAAAAAAATAAATAAATAAAAATAACTTCAAAAATAAAAATTGTCAGAGGAGCATACAAATTTATAAGGGAAAATTACTAAAGTTTTAGCACTCTGCCCTTCTTGTCTAAATCGTTCTGAATGAATTCAAAACAATGGGATCGAGTTGAAAAACACCTTTGCTCATGTTAAAGTTATTTGTAAGTTGAATAATAGTAGCCTCAAGAATATTTCTATTAACAATGTTGCTAGAGTGAAACAAAACTGAAGCATTATTCCAATCAATACAATGGGATAACTCTGACAAATGGACAAAAAGGGCACTGGACGACTGTCCCGTTCTAACGGAATATTGATGCTGTTTTACACGCGTGTGCAAATCCTTTCCCGTTTGACCAATGTAAAAGGAATCACATTGTTTACAACCAGTTTTACAGATAATGCCTGAATTATTGGTAGGGCTATTTTTTACTATGGTATTTTTCACAATATTGTTATATGAAAATACTACATTAATATCCAAAAGTTTAAGTACACTAGCAATGCCTAAAAAGCCCGGGAAAAATGGAAGTACTAAAATATTCTTTAACAAAGTGCGAGTGTTATTATTCACACGATAGAAGGTTCGTTTTGCCTTGTTAAGACAAGATTCCATAAACGCAGGTGGGTAGCACAGATCACTTCCAATACCGGTGATTTTTTCCAATTCGGCATCGATGTATTCCGGGATTTTTAGGCATTGCTAATGTACTTAAACTTTTGGATATTAATGTAGTATTTTCATATGACAATATTGTGAAAAATATCATAGTAAAAAATAGCCCTACCAATAATTCAGGCATTATCTATAAGATGTGATTCCCTTTACATTGGTCAGACGGGAAAGGATTTCCCGTTAGAACGGGACAGTCGTCCAGTGCCCTTTTTGTCCATTTGTCAGAGTTATCCCATTGTATTGATTGGAATAATGCTTTAGTTTTGTTTCACTTTAGCAACATTGTTAATAGAAATATTCTTGAGTCTGCTATTATCCAACTTAGAAATAACTTTAACATGATGCAAAGGTCTTTTTCAACTCGATCCCGTTGTTTTGAATTCGTTCAGAACAGATTTAGACAAGAAGGGCAGAGTGCTAAAACTTTGGTAATTTTCCCTTATAAATTTGTATGCTACTCTTACAATTTTAATTTTTCAAGTTATTTTTATTTATTTTTTTATTTTTTTATTTTTTTATTTTTTTTGTGACCTATATATCATTCAGGGATTATCTATAAAATTGGTGGTAAACAATCCATTTGATCTTGTGTTGAATTCGGGCAAAGTGCTAAAATTGGTAGTTTTCCTTACAGATTTGTATGCTCCTCCACAATTTTTATTTCTATATTTATTATATATATATATTTTTTTTAACCTATATATAGTCTTGAATTCTTTATTTACTTCAGTGTTCCTGAGGATGTCATTAGACGAAAGCGCTTGCGTACCACTGTGTTTCCTCTCCTTCGTGGTTTTATTCATCATAAATATTTTTCACGTGTTAACGTTCTAACGGAATATTGATGCTGTTTTACACGTGGGTGCAAATCCTTTCCCATCTGTTCAATGTAAAGGGACTCACGTTGTTTACAACCAATTTTATAGATAATGTCTAAATTATTGGTTGGGTTATTTTTTACTATGATATTTTTCACAATACTGTCATATGAAAATACTACATTAATATTAAAAAATTTAAGTACATTAGCAATGCCTAAAAAGCTTGGGAAAAATGGAAGTACTAAAATATTCTTCGACAAAAGCACGATAGAAAGTTCATTTTGCCTTGTTAAGACAAGATTCCAAAAAAGCAGGTGGGTAAACAAATCACTTCCAATACCGTTGATTTTTTTCTAATTTGACATCCATGTATTCCGGACTGGCGATCCTGAGAGCGCGGAGAAACATTGAAGAAAATATAACTTTCTTGATGGGGTATCATGTCCGGAGTAAAAGTGTATGTAGGACAAATTGTTTGTTTTTTCCGATAAATACTAAACTTAAAACCTGGGCTTTCCCTATGTACACGCACATCCAAAAACGAGATTGAATTGTTTTGTTCCACTTCTTAAGTAAACTTAATGGAGGGGACTTGATTATTTAACTGAAGGAGGAAGTCATCCAGGTCACGCTTCATGGGCCAGATACACAAAATATCGTCGACGTACCGCAACCATGGGATGCCAACCCCCAGGATTCTCGGAAGTAAGTAATTTCGAAAAACTCCATATAAATATTGGAGAGGAGGGGCGACAAGGGATTACACTTGAGTATTCTTGAGTCTGCCATTATTCAACTTACAAATAATTTTAACATCAGCCAGGGTCTTTTTTCACTTGATCCTGTTGTTTTGAATTCGTTCAGAGCGGATTTAGACAACAGGGGCAAAGTGCTAAAACTCTAGTAGTTTTTCCTTATAAATTTGTATGCTCCTCCTACAATTTTTATTTTTTTATTTATTATTTTTTTGTGACCTATATATATAGTCTCGAACTTGTTATTTATTTCAGTGTTCCTGAGGATGTCATTAGACGAAAGCGCTTGAGCACCATTCTGCGTTCCCTTTTCCCTTCGTGGTTATTCTTATCATAATTATAAATTTTCAAGTCCAGTTTTCGATTTCAGTTTCGATTTAAGTTTTTAAGTTTTTTTTCGATTTGAGGTTATTTTTCGATTCAAGTTTTATATTTTTCAGTTCGATTCAATTTAAATTTCGATTCCAGTTTTTTAATCCATTAACATTTGAGTTGAAGTTTGATCATTCCCACGGGTTATCTCACTCACTTATGTAGATAACTAGATATAGATAGTATAGCTATTATCGAACTGAAAAATTTAATGGTCAGAAAAAACTGAAGGCGTCCTTACCAAGTGATTAAACTTAGGTCAACGAAAGGAGCACAGTCATTATTGAAAAGTATTTTGATATGGGCTGAAAATTTTCCTCCCTAATTCTTTTTCTTTCATTTTTAAAACCATTGTCTCTAGTACTTTCAGCCGCGTTATTTTCTACATCGAATTAAAGGATAAATCGATATTTTAAATCCATTCAAATGTTAAGTCGCAAAAAAAGGAAAATAATTCACGTTATTTATATTTTTTTGCGATCCAAATGATCTTTAAAATTGAAACGCAAAACTGTTATTTTTAATCTATTCGAATTCAGATTTCAGTTTTTGATTGTTTTTCAATTTCAGTTCGAATTTCGATTTTAGTTTTCAGAATTTTTTTCACTTCGAGTTTTTTTCGATTTCAGTTCATAAAATAATATCGGTTTTATCAGTTTATCGATTCCAGTTCGATTCAGTTTCCTATCCCTGACATATATATATATATATATATATATATATATATTTTTTTTAATTGGGGTTGTTTAACCTCCTTCGCAACATCTAAGGTCATATGACGGAGGAGACCTACAGCTTTACGTGGGATCCGAACCACGGGTCACTACATAATCTGGGCGCGGAGGACGGTCTCCCATCCAATTACTACCTAGACCTAATGTCGATTAACTTCGCTGATCTCCGGGAAGCGGTGTTACGACTTCGGCCACGACGTAGCCCCTATATATATATGTATATATATATATATAATATATATATATATAAAGCTTATGTAGTATCAATGGTAAAACCACAAGGCAGCTGTATAGCATTTACTTGATAAAGACGTTTGAAAATTTTAATCTTGCATCGTGATTAAATAGGAAATTTGCTGATTTAAAATAATTCAAATAGTTAAATTCAGATAAAAATAATCACTACACAGATTTACAGCTTCGCTTATGATCCTAATCTAAGCAAGGTACCGAGTTTTGTATCTGAAAAACAACTCAACCTAACCTGACCACATTTGTGTCATCGAACAGAGAAGGGCGTAGTCGGGGTTCTGGGCGTACTTGCGGGTTCGAAAGGTATTTATGTTAAGTAAATAGTGACGTAATCAAATTTAACTGGCCCAACCTATGTACTGTGTACCAAAAGTATAACTTCACTAGAAAACATTACCCCACTACATCTGAGTATTATCACACACACACACACACACACACACACACACACACACTCGACTTTATTTATGTCCACTTGGCTACACACACACATTTCAATTAATACTTCCATTATTGAAGTGTATAAAATTTCTGAAATGTTCACTGTTCGTATGAAGTACAGTTTAAAAAGTGAATGACGAGGAGTTTAGTATTTTGAGGTCTGTTATTGAGTAGGTGTTTTTTTAAGATTTTAAAGTTAGCTTACACCGTAGGTTGGTTGTATCAGTCTGATTGGTAATGGATGGTTCTATATACTCAGTTCAGGTTTGGATAGAGGGCGCCAGTTCTGTGGGAGATTCGATTGTGATCGTTATCCCTATTCTTTTTTTAACTGAATATGTACGAGTTTGTCGCGAGTAGTTGGCACTGCAGTTAACGTACGTAAATTGCAAAGATAAACAAGGGGCGACATAACAGGCTTTGGTAATCGTTCTTTGCGTTTTACGAAACTGTGTAACCATGCATTTACATTTACAGAAGTTTATACTAACATATTTAGATTGGTTTTGTTAATTAGGGTGATCTGAAATAGATGTCAACAGAGCCGGCAATTTGTTACACTGATATTCCCAGATATGACCCTTTCATATAAAACTTCACTTTAGATACATTTGGATTGGAACACTTTCGGCGTGGAGGGTCGGGGGTGGGCGAGTGGAGAAGACACATTTTCGTGGATTTGTTAATGTATCTGTCAAATTCACAGAAAGAATACGTATTTACATTAAGCAATTTCTCAAAATATGTTTGGGATTGTTTAACATCCTTCGTATCAGCAAAGATCAAGTGATGGAGGAGGTACCCAATCGATGGGTCGCTCGCTACATCACCCGACCGCAGACGAGGGTCACCTATTCGACTACAGAACAAACCCAAGGTCAATTAACCTTAAATATGGTGTACGAAAGGCTAACCATCTCAGATCGTATGTAGTTAAAAGACTGTATACCAGGGGTTCCCAGCCTTTTTTCGGCTGCGTACCCCTCAATGGTTTCGGCAAGTGCCCCGTACCAATCCCCTCACTCAAAATTGCTCAAAAGACGTGTAGCCGCTACACCGTTTTTTGAAAATACTTTTCCATGTAAAAGTTAGTTCCAAAGCAGGATGCCGCGTACCTCTGGGAACCTTCTCGCGTACCTCTGGGGTACACGTACCTTCATTTGGGAATTCCTGCTGTATACCATAAAAAACTCAGTTCAAAGTGCTAAAGTAGTTTGTTCTTAAGAAGGGTTCGACTCTTTCTTTCATAAAGAGAAATAGAAAAAAAAAATTGGCTTCGCGAGTAACGAAGATATCTAAAAATGGTACTCTTTTATTCTTCGTTTTCGTCCTTCTTCTTCGTTCTGCTAAGATCCAGTTCCATTTCGCGAAGATACGGGAAAAGATCTGAGAATATATGTGACCCCGAGGGGATCCCAGCTCCTGCGTACATTGTTTTATTTCTGTGACTTAGAAACAGAATTTGTGAAACTGAGCATTTCATCGACACTCCAATAACTTAATTTAACCTTACCTAACCTAACCTAGGCCTCCCCCACAAAAAAAAAATTCTGCCGTTAAAATATCATGTCGAAAAAGTGACGTCACTCCTCACCCCAAAAACATCGTAAAAGTATTAAATACACACGAAAATTCCTCGCTGAACTTTGGTGCCCACTGCGCGTGATGAGATTTCATAAATTGAAAAATAAACAAAAATTATGACATAATTTTTAATGAAATATATTATAACAACAGTTATTAAAATTTTCAATCCTCTTTCTTTGAAAATAAAGCAAATACAGAGACCAGAATTTGGAAAATAAAAATCACTAAAAATCACTAGTAAACTAGTAGTGAATACGAGCTAATTATGTGGAACCTTTTCGCTCAAAGTAAGACAAAAGGAATTCAATCCTTTTAAAAAAGAAGTAAAAGGTAAAAAGTCTTTATACAGTTTTAGACTTTTATAAGCATCGCCGATGAAAAGGTTTTCCCTCACGTAAAAAAAAAAAGGTAACTTTTGCTCGTAATACAATTTTGACCGAAAAAAATAAGTAATTTTTGCTTGTAACAAAATTTGATACTGAATTTTTAGAATTCAAGAAAATGAAAAATAGAATTTCTTAAATTTTCTTTCTTTGGCTCTTTTAATTAATGTAGTTGAATTGTAATTACTTCTGAACTACACACACACACACACACACACACACACACACACCATATATATATACAGGGTGTCCCATAAGTCAAGCAAATGTTCAAATTGATGATGGCTAATGTGGAAGTGAGTTACACTCGTAAGGAAAAGGCCTCCGGAGGCCTTTCTCTTCGCGAATGTAACACTTCTATATTAGCCATTGTGTTATTCTACCTGCAACAAAAAACAACGTCCTAAAACAAGACATCATTTTGAACATTTGTTTTAGCTCTAATCCATTGCATTTGTAAATTTAATTTAAAATAAATTTTCCTATGAGACCGGATTTATGGGACACCCTGTATCTGAGGTTTCTATTATTGATATGATGTCACTTTTATATAAAAAATAATCATGTATTGTTTTTCGTAGCGTTTTCCTAATACTTCATAACCTGTCTCGATTCCTGCTAATTGCTACTTCCCACTAGCAGCCATTCCTATTCCCATTCCCGTGTCCGACAGTGGAATGTTCGAAGTGGGAATTCCAAACTTAAAAAAAAAAAAATGTTTCTTGATTTGGGGAAAGGTAAAGAGGGGGTCGTAATGCAAATGTAGCCCCGATGGGGATTTTCTCTAAAAAATCTAACTTTAGATGGAAAATCCTAATTTGGGAATTGGGTAGATTTGAGAATCGCCTATTTTTGAGATACCCACTTTCAGATCTCTTATTTTTGGAATTTGAAAGGAGGAAATTTTCAGATTGATCCATTCTTATTTACAGTGTAGGATTTCCCACTTGAAGTTGAGATTTTTATAGAAAATATCTTTGGTCTTGCAACTTTCGGAACGCGAATGGGTATGAGAATGACACCAAGTAGAAAGTAATTGGTACACTGACGACGAGTGAAAAGGACGATCAAGCTCTTTATAGCAAAGAATGAACAGCGCTGTTTTCCTTTAAATCAGAATGGAACTCGAGTAAAAGATTATTTGGACCACTTCATTGTTACGATAATTTACTTTTTGTTAACTTTCATACATAATCTTTCTTTACTAAAGATTAGTTATTCGTTTTGGGCCATGAATTCAATGATAATTTGGCTTCAATTTGTTGTAATTGTAAAAATTCCGTTGTACGATTAGAACTTCTACTTCAATGGCTTCAAATTTTGGTCTAAATCCAACTGGTAAGAGTTTGTCCGTCACTGATAAGTGTATACAAAGCAGAAGTTTCAAAGTCGTGCATCGTAGAAATGAATATTCTCCTCTTCAAATGATTATCGCGATGAAACTTATCAGAAAGTTAACATTCCTTTTAATCCAACTCGTAATTCAGAATGTGAAAGTTATTATAGGCATCACCTTAGCTTTCGAGGGGAATCACCAAAGTCTTCGAAATCTATTATTAGGGAACGCGAAGAACAAACAGTTCTATCTATCTTCATCTCAGTGAAGTGGAATTCAGTTTAAATTTATGTGAAGTGAGAGTTGTTGACTTCTTTGTTTTGTTACAGCATTCGGCCGCATTTCTCCTTTGGCGAGACTCGTTATAGTACATATCTTGAAGTGATAAAGTCTACGTGCTTGTTTGCTTTCACGCAGTCACGCACAATTGTCTTTGAAAAAAGTTAAATCGATGTACAAAATTTGGCTTCTTGTCCAATTTGAACACTTTTAGTGATGCATATTTTGTAAACAAATAATATAAATTCAATCCTATGTGTGTAGTATTAATAATAATCAGTGAAGAGGGGACGAAACTGTCGCAACCCCCCGGCCAGACGAAGGTGGGGTAGAGGTGGGTGGAAGCATTATACTAACTCTTGGATTACTACTAGCCAGCAACAATGGAGTCGAACCTCCAACTTCAGTGAAATGGGGTTACCCACAGAACCAGTTAGCCTTGTGAGTACTGTTTGTCCAACATTTTAAATTCTCGCATCATTATAACTGTATGTGAAGATTTACAGAATATTACGCAGTATATACAAATACAGGGTGGCCTAAAAGTTATAACACTATTAATATATTATACATAACAATGTACAGTGCTTACAAGAAGTCTCACGCCTCTGTCTCGTCCCAAGTTAGTCTGTTAGGTATAAAATGGGCGGTCCTTATGGCAGCGGAGGTGTGTTCGGATTGGTGCACATAACTGCTCTAACCCAATCAATGACGTCATTAGTAGGTCACTTCTGCTACATTTTAGGGTTTAAAATACGAATGATTAAGAAGCAGAATCAGCAAGTTGTGGGATGTTGGGATGGTTATGGAGCAATCCTAGTCATCATAATATTAGCTGGGCATTACATTATACCGTCTCAATATATACTGTAGACTATAGAGAACGACTAATTCGGCGGTCCTTATGGCAGCGGAGGTGTGTTCGGATTGGTGCACATAACTGCTCTAACCCAATCAATGACGTCATTATTAGGTCACTTCTGCTACATTTTAATGTTTAAAATACAAATGATTAAGAAGCAGAATGAGCAAGTTTCGGGATGTTGGGATGGTTACGGAGCCATCCTAGTCATCATAATATTAGCTGGGCATTACATTATACCGTCTCAATATATACTGTAGACCAGAGCTTTCCAAACTTTTCACGTTGGCGACACACTATTTAAGCATAAAAATTTTCACGACACATTAATTAATTTTTGTTATCAAATATCAGATAATTTTTTAGTAGGTGGTTTATCTTGTAGCCGATTTTGTTGATAGAAAAATCAAAATTTTCAAAATCCAAAAACACTAATGTGTCGCGACACACTGTTTGGAAAGCTCTGCTGTAGACTATAGAGAACGACTAATTCCGCAAATATCCCAAATCATGGCATGATACCTGTTATTTTGACGCAGGTCTAAATTATTTGCTCAAATGCAATTATTGATATTAAGTAATTGTTGGGAATTGTTGTCAATATTGTTGTTTGTGATACATATCCTACGTGAAGAATCTAATGACCAAATTCCTCAGTGAACCTCTCACGTGCTCGCATTTCGAGGAAGTCACGGTCGTCTCACTAATAGATAGTTTATCCATTGTTTTAAGTGGTAACCTATTAAGCGAACTATGTTAAACCTATTCCATCTTATGAAAGTCATTAGGCTAAAGCAAGACTGGTGGGCCGTGAATCAGAGAAATTTGATTTGTTCATCGTAATTATTACGTAATATAGTATACTGTATATATAGTAGTATATAAGAGTTTATTGGTAGCATATCATATGACAATTCCTATAAACATGTGATGACCTCGATGTTGCCAGTTTTTATTTTTTTCCTGAAACTATTACCTTTTCATAGTTTGTTTCAACAATGCATATATTATCTCCACGAGCGTAGACATTGCAAGAAAAGATTCTAACTAAGGAGAAGTAAAGTTGGGTGCTGGTTAAGTGTGCGGTCTACCTACGATTGGTTAGGTTTAATCATGATATTTTCGTTAAAACTAACGAAAATATCATGACTAAACCTAACCAATCGTCAAGGGCGATTGACAGTGGGATGTAAACAAACAATTAGTAAACAAGATAAGAAGCTATAATTAAAAGGTAGACCGCCGAATCGTAGATAGACCGCACACTTAACCAGCACCTAAAGTTCTTTCATAGTCACAATATATACTTTTATAGATGTCAAACAAAAATATAATAAAATTCTATATTAACATAAATATATATTCGATACGCATTTACGTCAAAGCTTTAACATCAGTATTTCGTATACCTTCCTCCAGCATCAATAATTTCTTGCAATCGTTGCGGCATAGAAGAGGCCAGATTGTAGGGAATGTTTGGTGTTCGGCGTAAGCTCTCCCAACTATTACTCGTGTGAGCTAAAAGTGCTTCAAATGTTCTTTCATTGTGTTGCTCCCATTCTTTAATCATTATTGCCCAAAGGTTTTCAATCGGATTCAAATCAGGAGACCGTGGTGGCAGAATTAGATTAATAATCTCTGGGTGATCTTCGTACCACGCTCTCACAACGTTACTCCTATGAATGGGACTGTTATCTTCCATTGATGTGACCACTACGTTTGCTCGGGAAAACGTTTCCTTCTTCATAGCGTTTTCCGCGCTGCCTCCAACAATGCAGGGAACCATGACTATCTGTTGAAAATGTTTTTTCGTCACAGTACACAACTTTTCTCCAGAATTCTTCCTCCTGCGGCAAGTATTGCAAGGCAAATCCCATCCGCGCCTCTTTATGCTCAATCGTCAATGCAGGTTTTATAGCTGGACGGCGAGAAAAATACCCTGCCTCCTGAAGTCTGTTGTTCACTGTATTTGCGCTGCAACGAAGGTTCAGGTCTCTGTAAATATGCGTCGCTGGAACAAACGGATGCTCTCTGGCATGATTAACAATCGCAGCATCTTCCTCTTGAAATGTTGAACGCGGAGGACCAGACCTCGGCAAAGTAGCGATTGAGTTTTCTGCTTCATACTGATGAATCCACCGTTCCACAGTGCTTCGATGAACGTCTAGTCGTCTTGATATTTCTCTTATTGGCACACCATATTCATGCAATGTCACCATTGCTCCCCGCATTGCCTGGGTCGTCTCGTGGTGCACAGACGGCCTTTCCATCTTTGTGTAAATAGCTTATGTGAAGCGTGCTGGGACGATAAAGAAAATGAGGATACCATGCACCTCTTCTGAAATTGATTTCGGTTCTGAAGGGTACCAACCCTTCAGAATGGTAATAATAATCAGCCAATTTCCTATTTTGTTGAACATTTGCATAAAAAATTCGTCTTAAAAGCCAAGGATCCAAAGATTGTCAGCAATAGTTTATATCCCAACTGAATATAGTCAGCCATCAACAGTATAATCATATTTTATTTCCATAACTACTCATGACTACTCTGTCATAGTAAATAACCTTATTATGACTTAGGTAGTAGTGGTAATTCTGAGTGGCGGCCTCTAGCCACATACGTTAAACCTATCAGTGCGTCTAAGACCAGACTCTTCTGTTTCTGTCAATTCATTGTTTGTTTAAAGTATTTTGTTCTTTGTCTTTCTAGGTCTAGGGCATTAAAATAAATATTTGAGTTTGTTTAGCATTTCACATGAATTTCTCTCCTCTCCCTTAACCCATCCCCGCGTTCATTTTAGCCCCCTCTCTCCCTTTTCTCCTCCCTTCGTAATTCCCCACCCAACCTCGTTTCCTTCGACATAGCAACGCTTACCTCCATCCTCATTCCACTTCCTTCATTAAACATATTATCGCTTTTACTGTCCCTTCCTTCCATTCTTCAATGCCAGCGTTCTTAAACCTAGCACATAAATTATGTAATATGGAATCTAACACCTTAAATCTCTACGCATTCATGTTACTTGAAGAAGACGCCTGACTTAGGAGAATCTAAGTGTTGAGAGTGGGCTTGGGAGTAGTCTATAGATTATTACAGATGACCTTGAACGCTCCAACTATTTAAAAATTATTATTTATTACGCACATCATATGGCATAATACACACATGAATTTAAGTATCTCTTACACTATAGGAATGGAATTGAATCCTACCAGAGTTAAAAAGTCGCAAAATATGATAGATTAGTTTGTATTAAGAGGTCACTAAGAGAAAAGGATTTGGGGTAGAGCGGAAGGCAGAGAGTATATTTTCCCAGAGTTTCGGTTATTATTAACGTTATATGGATACATTGCCGATGTCCCTGCTGAAGACCTCTGATGGGATGCGGTGTGATCAGAGAGAGAGAGAGAGAGAGAGAGAGAGAGAGAGAGATTTTAAATCACATCTTTTAAATGGTTTGTGGGTAAGGGCTTCATGCATGTTATTTTAGTCCAGGGTAGTTTATGTGGAGGTGTTAACGTAACTTGCACTTGGGACTGTTAATTGTAAGACAACGACCATAGCTGGGACTGAGACAGGTTATCCCCTGCATACTCTATATATATCTATATACAGTATGTCTCTATATATAAATAGATCGAGTGATTAACACAAAAATAGATGTGGACGTCATTGATGGGGTTAGAGCAATTATGTGCACCAATCTGAACACACCTCCGCTGCCATAAGGACCGCCCATTTTATACCTAACAGACTAGCTTGGGACGAGACAGAGGCGTGAGACTTCTTGTAAGCACTGTACACAGAACATACTTATATTATGTTTTGTCCCAGAATTTTGACAGCTTAGCTTCTTTACTGTACTGTTATGTACAGTATTTACGTACTGTGATGTATATTTTATTTGCAAATGACACAAAGCGTTTCCTCACAAATGAAAAATAAGATCGTGTATCGTTCTCGAAGTTACAATCAGAAAAGGATAAAAAAAAAGAAGCCGCCTCATTCCTTTCACCATTTTGTTTGAAATGTAAATAAGACCCTTTACGTGATTTTACATTTTTATGTCCAGTACCGGTATATATATATATGTGTGTGTGTGTGTGTGTGTGTATGTATATATATATATATATATATATATATATATATATATATATGATACACACAGACCGTGCATGGAACAAGGAACTTCTGATAAAATTAAATCCACTATAGTCCGAATGAGTAATAGTAACTGACAAACACTATAGTTTTTTCTTTTTCATGATGTTAACCCGACGTGGGCAACGGGTCACTCGCAAAGAGGCCCCAAAAATATAGCTTCCCTCACCAGCTATCTGCAAAGCAGATATGATCCAGCTTTGGTACAGGATCTAGAGTTTAAAGCAGCCTCGCCCCACTATATTTAGAACCTCAATATAAGCAAAAGACTCGTTGCTTTCACGTCGGATTGAATGCAACGAGTCTTTTGGAGCAGTCCAACATGTCCTCAAACACACATTTCTCTCCCAATTCTTCACTACACAAGTACACATACATGTATCTTACACACTACATAATCTTTTCAAAAATAAAAAAAAGACTGCTTTTGCTTCTCTTCTTCCTCTATGGGGGTTTGTTTTTGTGGGCGTTCGCTTTTGACCCCTTCTTCCTGCACAAATATATATACACATTGTGTGTATGTACAGTATATATTATATATATATATATATATATATTATGTAAAGAACGACGCTTGTGTAGAAGAAACGTCCGCACAAGATGGGGAGAGAGAACGAGCAAATGAAAAATGAAGCACTTCCCAGGAATCGAACCCGGGATCATCCAATTGCCGGTCGGATATGCTAACCACTGCACCAAGGTCCCCGATCAGTCACAACTCGTAAGTCTGTTACGTACGAGCGGAATCAAATGCCCTGAGGGGGCACCTCTCATGCCGTACATATATACATTTTAATGTTTTTCTACACAAGCGTCGTTCTTTACATTAATTATACTGTTGTTTGCAGTTAAAATGTGTATATATATATATATATACACACATGGACATATATATATATATGGACATTTTTTATATGCTTTCAGCTGTACACACTCAGAGGGAACATGAGAGTGTCATGCACAGATAAGGAATTCCATTTCTAAAACAATAATTACTGGTCTGTCTTTGAATAGAAAAAATGTGATTTCGACTTTTTGGGGGGGGGGGGGAATCGATAGATGAAGTCCTTCATCTATTATAAAAACTGGGTATAGAGAATGTAATCTGGTTATTAGCATTATATCCCTGGTAATTGCTTGTTTCGAAACGTCTGTTCAAATTGATATCAAGATCCAATCTCTTCATTCAATCAGAGATTCAAAGAATCAAAGATTTTTTTAGCTCATTTTACGAAAACCAATTCTTATTAAGGAAGGATACAAACAGATAATAATGATATAATCACCAAAAGCTTTTTATTGAAACTCAAAATAAGTTTGGGAATTATGGATTTATTATGAAATGTACCATAGTATTTAAAGATTATGTGTGTGTGTGCGTGTGTGTGTGTGTGTGCGTGCATCCCCATTGTTAATTATATGATATTAGGATGACAAAACGTAATATTTCGATTCTTTTGATAAAATCTGAAATTATTTTTTTCCCCATTTCAAATTTTAATTGTTTTTAAAGGATATTTTTTTACTCTATCCGCGGTTTCTTCAAAATATTTTCCATGGTGTTGTTAAACAATTACATAAAGTATGATAATTAACCTATTTTCATTATTATAGTCATGTTAAATTGGTTTTATGTAAGATTTATCTGTTGTTCATTGTATATTAATTGTGTGTACAAAACTCAGACCAATATTTTCTTTGAATAAAGACGGGTTCCCTGTGAAGTTTGCACCATCAGGTTTCATATACGAAGATGACGAAGAGCTCTTGACGAACTGAAATTGAAATGAAACCTAAGATATTTAATCTCTCAGCCATTCAAAGCGAAACTCTATATATTGATCCGTTTATCGGAAGTAATGACTAAGCCTCTTTCCTTCACATCCACCTCTTCCTTCGTTATTTGTTCCTCGTTTATACTTCCTATACTTCCGCTTCGCTTTCCTTTTGAACTTCCTCTTCTTCTTTGTTCTTCTATATCCCGCACTCGTTCCATATCCTCAATAATACCACCACCGAGGCGTTTAGGACCAAAACAAGATGAAATCCTATTTTTTCAAAGATGAAAACCTTCCCCAACGTCCACTTGAAATTAAATGATAATTTGTTGAAAGGGTCTCGGTTTTCATGCCTATATATTAAATAATCATGTCGGTAAAAATAAGGATCCAACATATTCGCACGAGCACGATCACAAGTATACTTACCTAGTAGAAATGCAGAGTGTACACAAAGTCCTTTCCAGGTTATAAATTTTAATTGCATGAAATCCAAAGAAGCCTGAGTAATGCTTTGTTTTGCGTGTTGTTGCATAACACATCACGTTTATTATGTTTTCCATTAAATCTCAACATGTGCGCCGTTAGTTACACGTAACACATCCAAGCGAAATTCGAGTTCACGCCATGTCAAAGTCAGCAACGGGAAAAATGTCAAAGTCAGCAACGGGAATATGGTACACATAATCCTTTACATATCTCCGCAGGAAAAAGTTAAGGGGCGTGATATCGGGAAAGTGGTGTTCAAGAACTCACGCACTAACAAACCCCAATGTTGAAATTTAATACGAAACATAATAAACTTGATGTGTTATGCAACACCATGCAAAACAAAGCATTACTGTGTCTTTTTTGGATTTCAAGCAATTAGAGTTCATAGTCAGGAAAAGACTTTGTGTACACCATATACAGTATAGGAAACATTCGCTTTTAAACTCACAGAGGGTTGACAAAAGTAAATAGACACAACAATAATTGTCCTCTAGAACAAATAGCAAAGTTCATCAATGGAATGCCAAAACGTATGTCAGGTTTACATAATGCAAAGGGGAAAGCAACACGACGTTAAATATATTGATTCAATAAATCTGTTATTATTTATTAACTTTTATCATCAAATAAAAAACTAGGGAAAAACTGAAAGTGTCTATTTACTTTTGTCAGCCCTCTGTACATCACATGATGCGTCGGCTACGAAAACGGATCTATTTGAATAAATTTACTAGTGCATTCCTTCATATATTCTTTATTTTATAATTGCCTCTAGTCATCAAGGATTCATCTTGTTTCGATCTTCATTCTCCTACTGACATATTGCGTGTAAACGGCCACCGCAAGTGACCACGTTCTTTTAGAAGAAATGGTGCGAAACAAATGCAATCTATATTAATAGGACTCTAATTGACCATTTAATATGAATAAAATGTGGTGGTGTTGCAATCATGGTACCGTCAATCACAAAAGGATGAAATAAACTTCCTTTACAGGCTCTGACTGCATCCATTAAAAGAGGGTTTTTTCTTTTAGTGCAGGAAGGGGAGACCAAGGGCGAATGCCCACCAAAAAATTTGATTTATGGCAAAGAAATTATTAATTATTTTTTGCATTTAGTATCTTGTATTAATTAATGAAAAAAAAGTGTGTATATATATATATATATATATATATATATATTATATATATATATATAAGCAAAGCGCTTTACACACAACTTTATACGGATGATTAGGCAAGCATTAACCTAGGAAAGACAGAGAATCTTTCAACAAACACGACAAAAGCCATTAAGATGACGCAAAAGTTTTCAATACATTTTGGTTCAATGCTTTTTGGGATACCCTGTGTTTATATTGTTTTTTTTAAATTAGTGGAATTGATTGCTACATGCCGTACCGTTCTCCATACTAAATTCTTCATTATGAAACTTCCCATTGGCTGAACTCCAACCTTTAACCATTTGAATCACAGTAGCTACTGGAACTAATCCACGTTGTTTTGTAGTCACAAATGAACGCGGAGCTGCGTGTTATCGAAGGTATGCCGCGATACATTTATGCACTGCCTGAAGCTTCCGAGTGTAGTTTGTGATGTTGTCCTGTAGCTATTCTGTGGCAGGCGAATTATTGCAGCAAATGTTTTCTTTCAAATGTCTCTAAAGAAACCAGATGGCGATAGAAGCAGTAAGAGATCTTGATTTGGTCACCGAAAAAAGTTTGAATATGAACCATGTTCTCCCTGTGAAATATAGCACATTGCACCATCTTGTTGGAAGTAGGTCTGCGTAGGTTTAATGTCGCCAATTGATTCACGAATTATTTGCGATGTTAAGTGGGAAAAAACTAGTTCCCTAATCCTCGTTACACTCATCAAGTTAGTGCACATCATACATCAATTTTTCATATTAGCGTGTTTGGGGCATTGGTATATTAACTTGTGAAAATGCAATTGTAATTGTAAAATATCACAACATCGTACTTTTTCAGTGCATTTTGAGGTTGCAGCCAGTGCACTGGATAACATTCACAAAGTAAAAATGCAGACCTAACTTTTGTGTTGCTTTGTGACATGTACTAACAAACACCATTTTCCAGTCGACAATCTTCGTAATGGGATGTTTTTGCAAACGTCCAAGTTGAGTGGCAACAGTGCCTGTTTCCTTAAAAATTTAGCCATATGATAAACCAAACTCAAATTGGCACTTTCCTTGTTCAAATTCCTCCCTGATTGCAATTTGGCACTTTCTGTATGAATAACGCTTATTGTAACACTTCATAATGAAATGCTTTCCTTGGAAATAGAAATACTGATTGCAGTCCAAGACTGGAAATCTGCCTATATAAAGTGTCACTTGGATTTTTACTAAAATTGAAAATGATAAAATAATGAGCATTGATTTGAGGCTTCAATTGCGAATCACTCATGGTAAGAACTAAAAGAAACTCATGGAAAATGTTACCATGATAAGTTTATTACGCAAAATGTTATACGCCCATTTAATGGTAACATACAGAAGGTTGACAAAAGTAAATAGACACCGCCATGATTGTCCTCACGAACAACTGGCGAAGCTCATCAATGAAATTCCAGAACGTATCAGCTTTAGAACATAAAAAGGGGAAATCAACACGACTGATTCATTAAATATGTTATTATTTACTGACTTTTATTATAAAAAACTGAAAGCCGAAGTGTCTATTTACTTTTGTCAACCCTCTCTATATTTCATACGTTCTCTCGTGTTTCTGGGAACATTTATAATGGGGTTATTGACTGTAAACTCCGAATCTTTGTGGTCCCAATTGGCTGATGGTTGGTCTTTCTTGGAAGTTATTTTAAGCCATGGTTGCGTCCTTTAAAATGTAAAAGTCTTTGCCCAGTAATCTCTTCACGCCTTTCGCGGAGTACTTCCAGCAATTCGCTTCAAACTCATATAATGAAGGAGATAAATCGAGTTTAGTTGAATATACTATATACATATACGGTATAATTCTTAATAATTAAGGATGAATTTTTAATTATAACTTCTTATTTTACAGTTACAAAACAGGGAAAATATGTCTTTTAAAAAACTCCACTGTAATGAACTAAAGTAAAATAAACAATGAATTGCGATAATTTAAAGTAGACAGTTTACAAAAAATAAAGTACATATTTTTAATACCATTTTTTCAATCCAACAAAATCCGCCGAAACAGGTATTCCGTCCTTTATATACATTATGCCCCTCCCACCAAAATAAAAAAGAGGCTGCCTTAAAGTGAATTAAAAATCTCCTGAATGGAATTAGTAGTTTAAGAACAAATGATAGTTGGAAATTAAGTGTTTCCAATAGGCCAAACGGGTAAAACGTTAGATATTAGGGTAAAACAGCATAAACATGCGTGTAGAACAGCAAATAATTCCAATGCATTGTTTAACCATATGTATAGATGTAATTATAGTATCAAGTATGACAGTTCTAAAGGGCTCGTTAAAAACACATATATAATTGAAAGAAATATTCTAGAATGTGCATTTATCCATTTTAAAAATAATTTCAATAACAGTGCGGAAATGTATAAACTTGACAATATCCTGTTAAAATACCTTTTGCCTCTAATAATTAATTAATCAACTCTTGTTAATCATGTGTTAATTTTTTTGTTTTTCTGTCTCCTTGTGGGTTTGCATCATTCATTCATTTCACGTGTTTAATTGTGAAATTCATCCCATATATATATATATATATATATATATATTGTCGCTCTGATGATGAAGGGTAACTAAAAAAAAAGTCTCGTTTCACGACTACATCCTGCAGTAGAGTCAACGGAACTTCAAATACAAGTGTTTGTGACATTATATGTCTTCCAACCTGTGAGAAAGTGTTGGCGTTCCGTCGGTGGCATCTGTCGTCACTTTCAGTTATTTATATAAACCCATTTCAGCACATAAAAGAACGATAAGGAAATGAAAATTGCAATCTTGACAATGTCTAATCCAACTATGGGAGAAAGCAGTTTCTTAAACCTGCCCAAGTAGGCACTTAGCTTCGACAGGATTTACTATGTCAAATGACACGTTTTTAATATTTACTTGAAAAGGATATTATAGAAAAAATGTCATAATTGGACAAGTTTACATTTCCAGTGTGTGTGTGTGTGTGTGTGTGTGTGTGTGTGTGTGTTTGTGATAGTATGGTAAGACAAAGTTCGACTGGACTGTCTTAAAAATTTCCTAGTTTCACACAGATTGTTATCTTAACAGTTTGCATATCTGTAAGTAGTGATCAGTGCACTACACTGACGAAATACAAGGCGTTATGTGAACAAAATCGAATTACATAATGTCATTGTTCGACCTTATGCAAGTATATGGATTTCAGATTTCAAAATAATTTCAGATTTTTAATGAAAATATCTGACCTAACCTAATCTAGCGTAACCTAACCGGGCATAATGTAACCTAACCTAACCGAGCTGAACCTAATCTGACCTAATTTAAACTAACTTTTTAGTATCGACATTATGCATGTCGATATTGTGTAGATTGACTTTGTCCCGCTACCCGAATACAAGAATCCTTGTAATTGGTATTAGACCTATAGAATGGAAACAACAGAATTCAATGTATATTATATGATTCCACTGTTTTGACCGTTTTTATTTCTAAGTTCGAATCGAATCCACTTCAATTTCCTTTAAAATTAATTCTGAAGAAAATGTTGAATTTTTATTTTTATTTTGAAAACATCATTTAAAAATAAAGATAATTTTCGACTTTGATCTTGAATCTAAATTGAATTCTGATTATAAAAATAGACCAATTAACAAAATGTTTAGTCACATTTCTATTGCAACTGCAAAAAAATTGTCCGACTCAGATTTAGGTTACGATGAAAAAAAATGTCTTCAAAATCTAGAACAAACGAAAAGAAATTCCCTAATGAGAAGCTCCTGTTGCTAAAGATTAGTTACTGAAAACAAAAGATATAAACCCCTCCCATCAGTTATCTGTTGGGGATTTCGTTTGATTTTCTTATTTACTTACGGATCTTCATCGATACATACATTCCTGTTGCAGATTCCGGGTTTCCCATTCCACGTGAAAAAGGCAGCCATTTCTTTTTACAATCTCCGACTCAAAATGGCTTCATTAGTAATTGGTTCCTTGTTTGTTGATCAACAAATCAACGTCTCACGAACATTTCATTCGATTCGTCGAGAACGATGTACTAAATACACAGCTAAAAAAACCAGCAAAAAAACAAACAAATAAAACAATTATGAAAAAGAATGAAATAAAAGGGAAGAAGTGGTACTTGTAGGTTATCTCCCCCCCCACCCCCACCCACCAATTTTGACAGAATATTTTCGTTAAAACTAACGAAAATATCACGATTTAACCTAACCAATTATCAAGGGCGTACAGTTGATCTATTATTAATTATAACATTGTTTGTTTCTGGAATAGGATTTACTATTTACTAATAGATCAACTGTGCGCCCTTGATAATTGATTAGGTTAAGTCGTGATATTTTCGTTAGTTTTAACGAAAATATTCTGTCAAAATTGGTGGGGTAGAGATAACCTACAAGTATCGAAGAAGTTAAGAGAGACCAAAATAAGAACCCTTTCATTTCAGGTTTAATGGAGGAACACTTTAAATTACAGTGTCAGTTATATCCAAAAAGGAGAAAAAAAAACGTTCTAATTTACAAATAAATAAATACGTTAATGATTTTAAAGTTTTTTTTGTATTTATTTATGTATTTTCAATCACATTAACTTCACTTTTTTATATAATACAAAGTTTATATATTTCGTATAATATAGAAAAGTAGAATTCATTTTTTAATCAGATTCAACACAATGTAAACCTTATTAATGCTAACTCTTTGTAAGTGTCAATTATGGTTAAAGATACGGACGTTTTCCAGTTTATGTACAGTTTTCTACAGTACATTACATACAGCATAGTAAAAATTTTTAGATTGAAATATTATTCAAGGACCATTCGGAAATGGTATGGTTAGGTTAGGTTAATCAAGAACTCATTTTTGATCACTCATTTTTGATCTGAAAGAAGCAACAAAATAAATTATATGAAAAACGGTACACAAACTGGAAAAGGTCAAAGATACTAATTACATATACACTCTATCATGGACTTTCGTTCACATACGTAACTCTTGGGAATAGGTTTATATACTGTAATACGGACGAGATGAAATGTGTGTCCATCAAAGGTCCAGTAAAGAAATACAATAAGGAAACGAAATGAAGAGCGATTGTAAATCTGAAGGAAGCTTAGAATAGGCTACGTAAAGTAGCTATAAGATAAAGTACATATACAGAAATCTACTGACCTATAACAGACATTCGTCGTCAACAGGGCGGTTCAGCGACACTAATAATCTAGTAATTAACCTAACCTGACTAAGAATGACTAGCCTAACTTACCTTAATCTACAGTAAAACAAAAATCATAAAATGTCACGTCAAAAAACTGACGTAAGCTCGCATATCTACTCCGTACCTCAGATCGATTCATACAGACATTTCAGGCTAATCGACATTTATAAGAGAAATCTGAGGGAGTTACACTCAGCTATATATATACAGAAAGAGAGAGAGAGAGAGAGATTGTGTAAGCTTGGCTGAAGTCTATATGTTATATATAAATATATGTAACCTTCACTTATACATACTGTATGTCAGGTTTTCATGTCGTCTCATGCAACACCCATTTTATACAACCAGATTATTTTGGTTAAATTTGCAATTTACCACATCCTCTTTCCTTTTAACTTACTCTAAATAATCTTTGCTCTGTGTCTAAATAGATTTGCAAAAGAACCTCATTCTACCAATAAAGTAGGCCCTATATTCTTCGTTTATAAATGTCAGTTCTAACTTCTGCGTGTATAAGAAATCTTTTTAATAGACCATTGTATATATTGCTTTTATGATAATCATTGTATGTTCCTTATATGTCCATAAATAGAAAAATAAATTATTAATAATATTAAATATTATTATTATTATTTTGAAAATATGACAAGTTTTACCAAAATATTTTCCATCACACACCAAAAAATAAAAATTACATCTTAAAAATTTCTCAAAAAAAATTTGACGCTGTCTTATGTAATTCAGCAAAATGCCGTGTGAACACTCCACGGACAAGGAATAAAGCTTTATTCCGGGTTTGAAAAGGCAAGCGTTCAAGGTACAGGTGGCCTTGTGGGACTACACACTACACAGTGTGAACAAGACTTTAGAGTGTCTGGCACTAGCAGTGATTTGTAGTTGATGCGTCTAAAGGGAAGATGGTGATGGAATAGTTATTTTTTTATTCGTTTTTCTAGGCATAATTTTTTTTTTGTAAATTTGGTAAAACGCGCGCGCGCACGCACACACACACACACACACACACACACACACACACACACACAGTTTACTGAAAATTTTTTGCATAATGGTTCTTCAATATTAAAACCGGTCCGAAAGAGTGGGAATATATATATATATATATATGATGAATAAACCACGAAGGAAAAGGAAACACAAAATGGTGCTCAAGCGCTTTCGTCTAATGACATCCTCAGGAAAACCTGAGTGAGTGTTCCTGAGGATGTCATTAGACGAAAGCGCTTGAGCACCATTTTGTGTTTCCTTTCCTTCGTGGTTTTATTCATCATAAATATTTTTCACGTGTTACTTCGTGAAAATTTTCATATATAGATATATATATATATATATATATAAATAAGGGGTTCCAAAAAACCTTAGCCCCCCCCATTTGCAGCAGCTTATATGTTTACTTATATCGAAATAGTTTTAGTGATTATAAAAAATATATAAAATTCTTTATTTATTGCAGGTATTTAAAATTACTCTAGCTGATCAAAGTGATAATATAATGGCTTCTCAATTAATGATGATTCGAGAGAGGCAACGTGTGATAGATCGCATACGAGCAATAAACATTTCGGGAAAGCCCGTGATGCTGGAGCCACCTTTAAACACGTTCATGGGTTGCCAAAAAGTTGCGAAGAAGTGAGGACTTCGTCAAAAGAAATTGGAATAAAATTTTGGATGAATGTGAAATGGATACAACCAAATCTGGGCGCCCAAATTTGCCACTCTCTCAGGAAACAAAGGACATCGAAAGTGGTACGCGTAAACGGAAAAACAGCTGTGCTAAACTTTCTAGAGAAATCGAAGTGTTGAGAGGAAAGATCGTTAGTGGTGAGATCATTCGACTGTACCGTCATAGGCAAGGTTTAAAGCCTTGGCATGAACTTCCAAAGCCAAGAAAAACTCAACTTAACATCGATGACAAAATGTGGTTTGCCCATTATCTTGAAGATTGGGATGTGGATGATTTCATGCATTTAGCTGTCTCCGATGAATTTTTTGTCTACGTAACACGTCGGCCTAACTATGATCGAGTGTGGGCCACAACACCAGATGAAATCGATGACAATGAACATTATCGCGAATTATTAAAAAGTCCAGACTGTGTTGGTGTGTTTGTTTTGTTCACTGCAAAGAAGCTCATGTGGGTGCTGAAGCCAAATGGTCAGAGTTGGGATGGACAGTATTTTCGTGATATTATTCTATCCCAGCATGTCATTCCTTTTCTAAGAAACCCAAACAATGTTATGGATGTCGATCAGGTCACACTTCTGCACGATAAGGCACCCTGCTTTAAGGCATTAGCCACTCAACAGTTGTTGCGGAACCATGAGATCGATTTCTTTGGAAATGAAGAATGGCCAGGAAATTCTCCTGACCTGAGCGTCTGTGAACACATTGGATCAGTTATAAAGGACAAGGTTGAATGTCTCTTGTTTCAAGAACCTGCAGCAAATCGATTTTCGAAGGATACAATGACGCAACACATTGAAACTGTTTTATCAAATTTGCGTAACGATCAAGATCTATTCACGTTTAAGGTAGTAAAATTAAGGCTTTGTGGGGATAGATCCCACAGCTCAACACAAGTGTTGTGGGATATAGGGAGGCAGCATCTTGGGTTAGGGGATACTCTCTGTCCTTACACACCCCATTTAAAGAGATTCCTCTGCCGAGCGGTTGCCCCCCATAGTACTGTGAGGTATTGAAAAACTCATGATCTTCACTTGTCCCACAAACACCTTTAAATGGGAGACCCAAAATGGGTGCACACATATTTCTACATTACTATACAGTCTTTACAGCCACACCTACATTTTCCTCCTAAGTATATATATTGTAATGTATATGGTGGTAAATTTTGACTTGGTCCGCAATCGATATGGATCGTGACTTATTTTTGGTTGGATGGATACCGTAATGAAATTTACTGGATCCTTTGGATCTGATATATTTGCATGTCGGTTATAAATAGATATAGAGTGTAACATATTTGTGGATAGTAGTCTATTATGACTTGATCCTCTGGATCCAGAGATTCTATCTTTAGTTTTAAATTGATAATTAGTTAATTTTAAATTGATAATTATTTAGTTTTGTACAAATTGGTCGTTGCGGATGTACAGGCAGTTTTTACATAGTGGAGCCACCTCGATCGGCCGAAGTGGCCCCTAGTGTGCCCACTATAAAAATTTCTTATGTTCTTATGTTCTTGTGGTTCGGAACCCACGTAAAATTGTAGGTCCCTCCGCCACCACGGAGGACATGCACAATACACAATTATGAACACAGTTAGGTAGACACCATGAGTGGATCCTAGGGTCTTTGTTGGTCTGAAACATTATAACATTATAACATTATAACGTCACTTTTGGCAAGCTACCCAAAGCGAATTCAGGCTGTCTTGGAAGCCAATGGCGAAACACCAAGTTTTAATTGTTTCTCATTAAATGCAGGATTAAATTCTCTTTTGTAAGGTATGTTTAGTTTTCCTGTACCTCTAATGGTTTAGGCCATGGGCGGGGGGGGGGGCTAAGGTTTATTGGAGCCCCGTGTATATATATATAAACATATTATATATATAATATATATATATATATATATATATAATATATAATATATATATATATGAAATAAAACAGTTTTTGACTGGGAATGACTTCAGCTAGATGCTTCCGAAGTTATGACATTTCGTCGTGACTCACCCTGTATATACACATATATATAATAAAATGAAGAGGAACACCAGAGAGATGAAAAACATTCTCCAGTTTTTAATTGACACCAACGTTTCGAAATGCACATATTCCATCACCAGGGCTAATGAAATACAAAAGACACTTAGTTAAAATAATCAAGTTAAGGTTAAAAAGTTGAAAGCATAAAATCAAAGTTACAAAAAAAACAATAGAACAGACATTAAATATTTAAAAAAAAAGATAAAATAAGTGCCTCAGTTGAAGCACAGGAGTTTAATCGAAGATTCATCGGAGCTGAGATTGGGTTTAAGTTCATAAATAAATAAGGATTCCATGATTTTAAGTTTGAGGTCAGAGCTGTTACCGGCGTAGACACTAAAATTTAACTGCGAAATCGGATTTACAGATCTACAGAAGCTAAGGCTAACAAAGACCATAAGATCCACTCTAAGGTTAGCCCGAGAGAAAGAAGAGAGTAGGGGGTTAAAAGAAGAGAATAAGGGGTTAAGTAAGTAGCAAAACCTATCATTCGTAGGTTAACATTCATTCAGAAAAAGAGAGAGAAAGACTCACCATCATCATCCACCGGCCACTGCCGACAAGTCGGAAAAATAGTCGAAGAGAAGAGGATAGAGGTGGAAGATGAAAAGTAGTAAGTTGTTATTATGCGCCTGATGACGTATGTAAGAGGTGGTTGGTTTGCTAAGAAGTTGATTTGTACGAAGTGGCTTTCTAAGATGTTCAAAGATACAGGATTTCAAGTGTCTTTCAGTTTTACCTATATACAACCCCATACAGTGGTCACAATTATACTGATAAACTATGGAAGAGCTGAGGAGTGTAGAAACAGTATCTTTATATTTAAAGAAACGAAGAACTGATTTAGTCGGAGCGAAAATAACTCTGATACGTAATTGACAGTAGAATTCTTTGAGTAATTTCAGAAGTTTCTTCCTTATATTGAAATTTACAGTTCCCAGACAAAGTAAAGTATAAAATATCTTTAGGGACCATGATTATGTCCCTAGTTTGAGGTTAAACTGTTTAAAGCCCTACCAATTGTAGTTTCTACCAGTCTCTTGGAGAAGCCATTCGTGGTAAGAAGCAGTTTTATGGATTCTAATTCATTGTGAAGCTTAAGGAATCTGAACAGGTGTTAAAGGCTCTATTAATCAAGGTTAAAATTAGATTGTGTTTGAAATTTAAGGGGATAAAAGACATAAAATTGGTGGTAAGGCCACTGAAAGTGGATTTGCGATAAACCGAAGTTTCAAAGGAGGACTGAGTTTTTATTATTTTGATGTCCAAAAAGGATATAAAATTGTCAAATTCAACTTCAGAAGTAAATTAAGTATTAGGGTGCTTAGAGTTGAGACAGTCGAGGAATAAAAGGATTTCGTCCAGGGATTTAAACAGGAGAAATGAGTCATCCATACATCTTTCGTAAAAAAAAGTTTGAAACTGGTAAAGCAATCATTTAGTCATTGCGTTTCATGGTGACAAAGAACTGAATTAGCGAGGGTAGGACCAAGGGGCAAGCCCATTTGGACAACTTCAGAGTATTTGTAGTACTCATTGTTAAATATAAATATAAAGTCCTCAACTAAGAACTTTAATAGTTCCATTTACTTATTGAAACCATGAACCAAGTTGGTGTTACTAAAAATGTTGCCAACACAAATGTTAATGGATTCAACAACGGGAACGTTAGTAAATAAGGGTTTTACGTCAAACCTGGCCATTGTATAAGAATCACTCAGGGTTCTCAAATCTAAAAAATAAAAATCAGAACTTCAACTCCAAAAAATAAGAATTTCATCCCAAAAATAAACATATCCATAATATATTGTTAACATTTTATTCTGAAGCCAAATGAAATGAAAAATTGAAAAATTAAGAAATGAGAACAAATTTGTTCTTAGAAATAAGGACACTTGAGAACCTTGGAATCATTATTAACAGTAGTGATTTCTCTTACTAAAGAGAAAGAATCCATATTGTGTATAGATTATAAGTTATTGGGGTTAATATGGGGACCAAAAATTTTGATAAGTTGTAACTAATAGGAGATCCATACATAATACCTGAACAAGAAACAAACAATTTTGATAATACAGCGTCAGAAATTGCATTTTGAGCTTTAAGTTTCCTGAAAAATTTATTAATTTTGTCCTCTTTTTGAAATTCAGCGTGAAAACATTATCCGTTACTTTAGTAAATCTCGTTATTATCGTTAAATACATTTAACATCTTATTAACATAAGTGTTCTTGTCTAAAAGAAATATGTCATTACCTTCATGGGGTCTCGTATCAATTAATAAGTTATACGATAACAAGTTTTTAGGACTCTGAAGTTAATCTGCCTCCATATTAGGTTTATTAAGCTAAGGGTTAAAAGCATAAAAGGGTGTTAAAGTTAAATTACGTAAAATATTGGAAAAAAATGTTAAAACCTTTGCCATGCGAGGCATAATATAAATACATGAAAAGATCCTTACTTAACTCTTAATTAGGGGGGGAACAGAAATGGTGACCCCCAGTTTTCTGGCCTTTAAAAGGCTATCATACAAAAGAAGTAAAATGAACCATGTTTCACAAATATCTGATGTCATTAACCCCCCTGCATGCCCTCTGAAGTTTTGCTGATATTAACAATGAAAATTATTAGCCACTTTATCTGGTTTTGTTAAAAAAATACTATTAAATTGCTATGACATCAATATTCACATCATAAATTTAGTTAACTGAATTGTTTGCTGATGCTAAATAACAATATTAGCCACAAAAACTGATTATTGCCATTGATTATTATTTTATGATTATTATTTACATATAATCATATAATATTATGATTATATGTAAATAATAATCATAAAATATAATCAATGGCAAATAATCAGTATTAGTATATTATGATTATATTATATATATATATATATATATATATATATATATATATATATATATATATATATAATATATATATATATATATATTATTATATTACATGATTATTTCAATTGTAACTTTTTTATGCTTGTTTAATAATTTTTTTCTCATTTACAGGAGCTAAAGAAATCTTAAAATAGACTTACAGTAATTAACAGGATCAAAATGAGAGAGTTACGTTCTGCTTCCACACGCCGGTGTGGAGATGTGGAATATATTGAGCTATATCAGTTTAAGGCAGGTGTACTGCCACTCCAGCAAGATGTTATTCAAGTGGTGATGTTCATGCTGAGGCCAGCCAGAGCTGATAAGAATCAACTTTCTGTTAGTGATGCTGCATGGAAAGTTGCCTACAACTTGCAGAACCTTTGGATCTGGTGCAACCTATACACAAAGTCGATCAGTAACATTGTCAACCAGATAACAAAATTGTATGAAGAGTTCAAAAAACACTGTCAGGTTCGCTCACAGAGAATGACTGAAGCAAAACGAGCAGAAATTTCAGAATTCAACAACCGTGTTGCAGCCACTTTGTTTGATATCTTCTGAACAGATATGAAATCACGAAGACGCCAAGAGAAGATCTATGGTGTTAAAAGTTACTGAGATAGAGTGGAAGTTCCTGGAGGATCAACGAGGACCAAGAAAAATGTTTTGTGATAATTCAGTGGACATGGCATGGCAAAGAACAGCTGAGAGGCAAATGAGGATGCAAACTGCAATGGACAAGATGCTCCTAAAGGAACAAGAAGACGCAAAGAAAAATCAGTTTGTATCACAGCTTTACCAAGAATTTGATGGCTCGATAACAGATGAGGACACATGCACTGAAGATTAATATATCCCTGAAGAAAATATACCATCAACATCAAAAAAACGAAAATTTGTGTATGCAAACTTGAATGAGGATAGAGACAAGTTGCCTCATCAATGGATCGATGGATCAGGAGAAACTACAGAAAGCACCAATCAACAACTTGCATCCAGAATGGTCAGCGGGCAGCATCAACTATGAGCTCAGTCAACGTGGTGCAAAACAGCTACATATGGCCAGCCGTGCACATGTAAAAGGAAGAAGCACTGACTTGATTGAAGGCAAGTCTATGGCCAAAGTATATGTAAAACTAGTACAGCAAGATGGTCCCCTTCCTAACGTGTTGGTAGAATGGAGCAGAAAGCAACAAGAACTTAAGAGGCAAGGATTAAGTGACAAGGAGGTAGCAAACATAGCAGCTGACAAGAGAAAGAACAAAGATCTAGACACCCTGAAGAAACTTGGTGGACCCTTCACCAAAGCTAGTGAAGTAGATGATTTTGTGAATGATACAAGGTTGTCACTCAAAGAGAAAAATGACAGAATATACATCGAAGTGAGATATGCAAGAGATACATCGACATCTCTTCCAATAGAGACTTATGCAATTAACTTGAAAATCTATCTAGACAGAGTTGCATCAAATATAACAATGACTATGAAAGATTTTGATAATGCTATAAATATACTTATGTGCTAAATAATGTGTGTTAATTAGAGGCATTTATATTATGCTATGTCTGAATTTATGATTTTTTGTTTTGTCTCGGTGATGTAAAAATATATACATATATTATTTTCCATTATTTTCTAGCAAATATATTCTGTAATGAATTAATCAATTGCTGGTCTATTTCTAACTTCTTCAATGATATTTCATGTTTTTTAACAAGATTTGTTTATATAAACTGGAATTTACTCTTAGAATAAACATTATGATATTCAATAAACTTTCAAACCACATGTACAGGGGGGTTATCGAGTAAAATACATTATTTTTTTTCTATTTCTAAGCTGTTCGTAAGTGATAGCATATTTTAAGAACCAGAAAAAATAAATAATCCCCCAAAAATAAAAATTTATCTCCCCCCCCCTACTTTAATCCCTACCCATTATAAAAGTTACCGGGTAAAGTTTAAGGGTTAAAAAAAAAGTCAAAATTTAAAAATTATTATAAAAATTAAGTTCACTAGAAGCGAGCTAGAAGAACTTCAGATCTTTAAAAAGTGTAGATTTTTCAATTCATTAAGAATCCAAAGCAATAATTATAAATATGGTCTTCAGCTGTTAAATTACTTACCCGGGTTAAAACCCAATTTTAAGTTTTTTATTCTGGGTAATTATTTTTAATTATTCCTCTAGAATTCTTTTATATTTTATTAGCCTTGATAATGGAATATATGTGTATTCCGAAACGTTGGTATCAATTAAAAATTAAAGGGTGTTTTTCATCTTTCTGGTGTTCCTCTTCATTTTTAAGTTACGCTTTTCTTGCAACCACTGAATAGCTGGAGAGTATATATATATAATATATATATATATCGCATGAACGCGAACGATTTTGCATAACGCAAAAGTGCTCCCACCAGGATTCAAACCTACCACATCTTCAATAGAAGGTATAGCAAATATAATGTTGCACCAGATAATTTTCATGAAATGAGGAAGGGGTAATACGTAAAATGCTTCTGAACGTGAAAGTGTTGCGCGTTTCATCGGTTATTTAAATATATAACAGGTCTTCCACCAAGGTGTAGTGGTTAGCGTTGCGACTAGAATTTATCGGCCCCGGAATCGAGATCCGGTGACGCCAGGCGGCGCGCCAAAACCCAGCTGTTCATCTTTCCACACAATAAAGAAATTGGTTGGTAGGTAAATGTGTACCCTGGGTAGACTACTGGTTAAGACGCTGGGCTGCTGGTGGGGCGTGGTTCGGATTCCACATTAAACTGTAGGTCTAAGGTGGAGTGACGAGCTTGAACTTCGTCAGAATAAACAATTCGGACGGAAACAAAACCAAGGTAAACCAAGGTGGTTGTATTAACTTTCACCCCGTCGTAGCGTAGTGGCATGCGCCCTCACCTTTTATTTAATAGGTGGTACGTTCAAATCCTGATGGGGATGTTTTTGCATACATATATTTATCTTTTTTTATGGCTTCATTCGCGACACACTTCAAGAGTTTTAAATGACATTAAACTTATAATCTATAACGCCTTTCCCGAATAGAATTTGAAAGAAAGCATCAGGAAAATTAATCACGGTATAACAGCTTTGGGCAAAAATTTTGCATCACCCCGTATAGAACATTTGAATTTGATTGAGAAAGTCAAATGAAACTCGAATGCTGAGTATGAGCAATGATGTACTGTTGATGTAATGAATTTCATACCAATTTCAGGTTTAAATATTCTTATCAAGAAACTGCAAAATATGTAATTTAGCAAATAATAATTACACCAAATCTTTCTGAGGAAGTCATAAATCTTGGCAAATGTTACTAAATTCATTATAAGTGTTCAAAATATATCAATAATGTTACGTGTAATTTCTTTTAATACTTCTCTCGTTCCAAAGAATTGTGTGTGTGTGTGTGTGTGTGTGTGTGTGTGTGTGTGTGTGTTGAAAAGATCATTATTTAAGTCTCGGGACATAGTTTGTCAAAGTGACATCTTAGGGATTTGACTCACGTTTTCGTCTGTATCTGTTTATTCAGAAGCTCAAGCAAATATTAAATTTAGAAGCCAATATTATATATATATATATATATATATATATATATATATATTAGGGTGGCCCAAAAACATAAGGCAAAAATAAATATGAGATATATATCGCTCCACATGATTGTTTGTGTTTCATTTGACTAAGAACTCTGCATGCCAAAAATTACGCAGATAGGAGTATATTTAGAGGTCGCTCACTTTTTGCTACTTTTTAGTATAACCCTGAAATCTCGCTGTTGTGTAGAGAGAAGGTTCTAGTGTTATAAATTTTACATATATAAATCGGTTTGTTTGTGCTACATTTTGTATTTATTGTCATTAATTAAAAATACTCTACTTCCTGAGTTGTGGATTAAATTAGTGCGCCTATTAGAACGACAGGTCCTTGGCGAACAAGGACATTCGCAAACGCAGCAGGATCGAGCATGCCATTCACCCAAAGGAAAGATGCGCTTTGACTGACCAGCACTTTGACAGAGCTGTCCCTTCCGCCTCTGCTGTGACTGACAGCAGCAACAGCTCCAGCAGCGCTCATCGACAGAATCAATTACGACTTCGAAGCTCCTTCGACGTCGAGTAAATCTCAGCCTCGGAAATCGAAGACTATTGTGACCGAGGAAGTGGCCACCTCACTCGACCGAGTGAAGCTCCCAGATCGCGGTGCCATGTTCGTCGTGAGTACCGTGACCAAGCGCTCGGTCATGACCTGGAAGACTTGACACTGTCTCGTAACACCATCAATTGAACTCGGGTAAAAACTCGTGAGGTGGTCGCAACTGCTGAGAAGGCTGCATTCTCGTCTGACAGCCCACTGCTTCTCCACTGGGACAGCAAATTGCTTCCAGATATTGCCAGCAGTAAGAAACTTGTAGATCGCGTTGCCATCTTGGTAACTGCAGCAGGCAAGACAGAGCAACTGCTCGCTGTCCTCAAAATCAACCGTGGCACGGGAGAAGATCAATGTAATGCCTGTCTTCGTGCACTGGAAGACTGGAATCTCAAGCATAAGGCCCCAGTTCCAGAAAAAGCACCCTTCACTGACATTAACCTACTTGCCCTCCTGCACAAGTACCCTGCGCGTTCCGTCAAGGACACGGCGGTCAAGGCGTTCTGCCGCCACTTATGGTACTTTTCTGAACCCCTCGCGCCCTTCGCAGTCTTCGACGATCGCGTTAAAGAGAAGACTAAACCAGCCATGGTCCGCAACTTCTCACTTCCTCCGAACCCTAAAGCTCCCAAGCGGGTGGATGGGAAGGAATTCGACCATCGCACTCCTTTAGAAGCGTACATCACAAGCCGTTCGTTGAAGCGTTCTTGTCGAAGCCACCAGCCCTCTGGCCAACGGACCCAATGTATCAGGCATTGAAGGCCAAAGTCAAACTCCTCAAGGTCGTCAATGATAGTGCTGAACGTGCTGTTTCTCTTATCACATCATACAACGCCACACTGACGAAAGACGAGACTCAGAAACAATACTTTTGCGGCTCATCAGCAGTCACCACAAAACCTTACCGGTTTCAACAAAGGCGGTACTGAATGTCAATAAACATGTTGTTTAAGATGTTTTATATCTCATGAACGAGATTGAAGTTCCTCTGTATTATCCGATGTGATACAAATGTTGTTATTATTGTTTTTCATTTCATTGCTATTATACGAATAACTTAATAAGAGATTATGAAAAAGTAAAAGTTAATTGTTTACAGTTTTGTTTCAAGCACCAAAATGTAGCAAAAAGTGAGCGACCTTTAGATATTCTCCGATATGCCTAATTTTTTGCATGTTTCATTAGTTTTTTATATTAACAAGGAGAAACTTGTGAAAAAAACATTTCTGACTTTTATATTTTTGGGCCACCCTAATATATATATATATATATATATATATATATATATATATATATATAATATATATATATATATATATATATATATATATAGTGTGACTCAACTACAACGCATATGTTTTCAAGTATTTATGATATATACGTGTTCTTCATACACAGGGTTTTCTAGAAAGATGTAAGTACACTTTCGCTGGGTACCATACAAATGCATATTGTGTCCCTCAGTGGTTAGACTTATTTCAATCGAAAGCCAGCAGATGGCAGTACTTTGCATCTCAACAGCATACTGTTGACACCACGTGTTTTCAGTGCGTGGCCAAAAAAGGCTGCGTGAAGTTGTCTCGTGAATAGCGTTAGCAAATACTGACGTAATACTGGAAAATTGATGGTCAAATTCTGGGTTGCAGGCACCTTGGAAGATGTCTGTAAAGGGCACTCTGGGAGGTCACGCTCTTCTCATAGTAGAGTGAACACCGCAGTTGTTTCAGCCGCATTCGAACGCTCATCACATAAATTTATGATATAGTGAGTGGTGCATAACCTCTGTCCAACGGTCTGCAGAAAAATTAATGCCTGATATGTTACGAGTATAGTTGATAGTTTTACATTCTAATATGACCTATTTTATATTTTAGGAAGAAATCTGAATCATGCCAAACGTAGGCTACTGAATGACAGCGAGGACCAAGGATTTATTGATCGGATATAAGCCAACACATTTCGTGGAGCAATGGAAATAGGAGAAACCTTTATCAATCGAAAGTGGATTCTGAAAGTTTAAGATGAAGTGAAAGGTGGGTTACCAGAAACTAGAAAAAAGGTTATGATAACTGCTGCACTTCTACACTTCTTGGTAATGTTCATTGTCATGGATGTCGTCGACTAAGAAGGACCATACCCGATCATTTTAATAATTCGGTTTGTCTCCGAACAGTCCAATTGAAGAACTCATCACTTGGAGCAAGATGCAAGAAATGTTTTTCCTCCCAATCTTTCAAATAATCACAAAACCACATTCGATCTTCGATGTTCAAAACTGTTTCATTGGTTTTAGTTGAACATGAAAGGGTTTCAAGCCAGCCCGTGCACGATAGCGCTGAACAGTTTGACATCAAAGTTGCTTTGCCCGTTACTGCAATATCCTTCTGGCGACGCTCGTATTGCTTTGTCGCCGTTTTCTAACTGTTCGCATCAATGATTGCTTTGTTCTCTTGTGACATTTTTTCCGGTCGTCCTTTTCCAATTTCCAAATTTAGTGGAGTAGTTATCGTAACCTTTTTTCCAGTTTCTGGTAACCTACCGTTCACTTCGTCTCAACCTTTCAGCAATCCACTTTCGATTCATAAATATTGCTTCTGCTTCCATTGCTCCACGGAATGCATTAACTCGTACCCGATCAATAAATCTCTGGTCCTCGTTGTCATTCAGTAACCTACGTTTGGCATGGTTCAGATTTCTTCCTAAAACATAAAATAGATCATATTAGAATGTAAAACTATCAAATATAATATATCAATCACTAATACTTCTGCAGACCCTTTAACAAAGGTTATGCACCACCCCCTCTATTCAGTAAGTCTGCATGGGACAAGTGAATCAAGTATCCGCCTAATCTTGAAAGTAAAAATTGGAAGTCGGAAATCCCAGACAGATTTGGGAAAAGAGTTTCCTGATTTGTAAGAGAGTAAAGACAGGGTTATGACCCGAGTGTATTTTCTACGAAAAATCTATCTTAAAGTGGGAAATCTTACAAAGAAATGGGAATGGATCAGTTTGAGCATTGACACCTTTAAAATTTCCAACTTCGAATTTCTAATTCTCGGACAAAGACTGAAATGGCCGACATGGGAAGACCAGCTTCATGCAAACTGATATACGCACTTCGTCAAGTTTTGTTATAATCTCCACTGCAACAGCGAGAACTGTGAGTTTTAAAGTTACTTACTTACTTTATAAGGGTTTGAACGACGGTTTAGGATCGACCTGGCAAAAAGTGTGGACATTTTTCAGATTAAAATTACTTAAACTAAAGTCACTTTGAAGTTGTTTACAAATTTAAACTTTTAAGTTACAAGACTGTTCGACACATTGCAGCTGATTATAAATTCATGATATCCCTTCAAGTCACTTCTAAGTTCTACTTCTTCAAATTATTTTAAAGTCTAATATACTTTCAGTTAAAGTTAAAATCATGTACAAGTTTAGAAATATCCCAATAAGTTGAGGGATGACGTCGAACTCCAAATTTACATATCTATCTCATGATGTACGTCATGTGCTGTAAGTCCGTTTCAGCCACCTTCTTACCACACACACACACACACACACACACACACACACACACACACACATATATATATATATATATATATATATATATGGATTCAACTTACTAAGAGCGGATTGAACAGCGAGACGTAAAGGTGGCTGTGCTATTTATATACATGAAAGGCATATGACAGAGACGGTAATAAGTAAATCCAACAGCTTCGCGGAAACCCTTGCAGTGAAAATAGAGGAACTAAACATGATACTGATAGTCATCTATAAACCTCCAAACTCTCCAAATGAAAAATTTTCGGATGCCATTGATGATATCAGAACGCTAATAAAGTCCCTAAACTCTCCATCCCCGAATATAATACTCTGCGGCGATTTTAATTTCCCATTTATAAAATACAAAAAGGTGGGTTGAAATATATTTATACAGCAAGATAAGGACGGCACAAGAGAGGACCAGGAGTAAGTAAAAATGCTGATGGCTCTCACAAACGAGTTTACGTTGACACATGAAATAACAGAAAACACCAGAAAAAATAACTGCCTAGATCTGGTATTCACGAATAACACGAACTTGATTGCCGATATAAAAATAACCCCAACTATTATCTCAGACTACAACATGACCGAGTTATCAACAAATATAGGGTGATCCAGAGAAATGGGACCCAAAAGAAACCCCTGTAACTCTTAAAGTATAAGTCCTTTTATAAAATCATACGCATCATTCGAAAGAGGATAGTTACAAGTTTGTACAGGATTGTATAGGTTTTGAAAATACAAGACAAGATAAGATACAAAACAAAATAAATGTGTTAGTTAAAACTAACCCTTCAAGATGACTGCAGGGACTGTGGAACAGCTGCGTTTCATAACTGAGCAATATTATGAGCATGGAAGAAGTGTAGTTTCAGCTCAAAGATCTTTCAAGACAAATTTTCAGATGTCAAAATCACCTTCTAAGAAAGTAATCCGTCGGTGTGTCAGAAATTTTTCCCTAACTGGCAGCATTGGAAAAAGAAAACCATGGAAGAGTGCGCACAGCAAGGATAGACGAGATCATTAACAGAACTCATGAAATTGTACAGATAATCCTAACATAAGCATCAGACGTGCTTCTCAGCTGTTAGGACTTGGATATGGAACAACACACCGTATATTCAAGCAAAATTTAATGCTCTTTCCATAAAATTCAAACAGTGCAACAACTAAACGATGGAGATTTCGCACGAAGACGACAATTCTGTCAATGGATCCAACAGAAGGTAAATGACACCACCAATTTTCTAGCAACTTTGATTATGACAGACGAAGCCCATTTTCACTTGAATGGAACTGTAAACAAACAAAATTGTCTTTCTGGGCACAGAAAACCCATTGAATATTACTGAAGTCCCGTTGCATAGTCAGCGTGTAACTGTTTGGTGTGGTCTTACTGCATCTCAGATCATAGGGCCGTACTTTTTCGAGGATTCCACCGGAAACACGGTCACTGTAAATGGTCATCGCTACGAAAAAATGTTGACCGATTTCCTTATTCCTAAATTAAGAGATCTTTGTCTAGAAAACCACTGGTTCCAACAAGACGGAGCTACCTGCCATACCACGAGGAACTGCATGGCAGTTTTGCGTCAAACGTTTCCAGGCGAGTTAATCTCAAGATTTGGAGACGTTGAATGGCCCGCAAGGTCTTCGGATTTTTCTCCCTTAGATTATTATCTCTGGGGATATTTAAAGAGTAGGGTCTACAGAAATAACCCAACGACCTTGCAAGAATTGAAGGCCGCCATCACAAATGAGATACAGGCCATACCACCGCACACTCTTGCAAAAGTGATGCAGAACTTACAAGCGAGAACACTGGAATGCTTGGCAACTAATGGAGCACATTTGCAAGGAGTCATTTTTAAAAAATAAATATTTCATAATAAACTTGTAACTCTACTCTTTCGAATGATATATATTTTTATGAAAGGAATTAAATATTAAGAATATTTGGCTTTTTTTTATGGGTCCCATTTATCTGGATCACCCAGTATGACGATAACATTAAAAGACAATACATATACGGAAGGAAGAAGCAAATTTGGGGCTTTTAACTTAAACTCCAAGACCAGAAATTGGGAAGAAATCAGATTACACATCGCCCAAATAGAGTGGGGAACAGTTTTAGAGAATAAAACAACTGAAGAAATGCTAACAACCTTGGAAGAAAAGATGCTGAGAATTTTAGAAAATATGCTCCGAAAGCACAGCCAAAAGGAAAGAGGAACTGGCTAGAGAGGCAAAAGAGAAGAATATTCCGCAAAAGAAAGAGAGTAGCGGCGAAGTTAGCTAATTGTGGAGACAACAATGCCAGAAAAGTAATACAAGAAAAACTGGAGGGTATCGATAAGGAAATACAAACTCTGATTGAGGGCCATACAGAGAGGGAAGAGGAAAAGGCGGTAGAAACAATAAAGGAAAATCCAAAATACTTCTACAGCTATGCGAAGAGGAAAACAAAAACGCGCGCTACTATCGGGCCCTTAAACAAAAAAATAATTAACTAACAGACGATCTAAAAAAATATCTGAAACATTGAGAGCCCAGTATGAATCGGTCTTCAGTACCCCAAAAAGTGACAAAGCGATACCTGACATAGATGCATTCTTCAAAGAGAAATTGTAAGGAGAATGTATAACAGACTTTGATTTTACCCGCGAGAGAAAAATGAAATAGCTACACCCTAATACCGGATGTGGAGAAGATCCCTGGGCACTGGGGAAATGCCGAGCATCTTGAAAAGAGCGAACATTGTCCCTATATATAAAGGAGAGGATAGATCTCAAGCAAAGAACTATAGACCAGTGGCTTTGACGTCCCACCTCACCAAAATATTTGAATGAATAGACAGAGGGAAAATCTATTACATCTTTGAGACACTAGAAAGATTAAACGAAAATCAGCTCGGATTCCGATCGGGAAGATCATGCCTATCACAACTTATAGAGCATTGTAACAATATCCAAGATGCACTGGAAGGCAATGAAAACTATGATATCATGTACACAGATTTTGCTAAAGCTTTCAATAAATGCGATCATGGTATAATAGCACATAAATGAAACATATGGGAATAAGCAAGGTGGAAAATGGATCTACAACTTCCTTAGAGAACGTCTACAGGTGGTTAAATTTCAAGGTGTATCACCATCAGAATCAGAAGTACGCAGCTCAGTACCATAAGGTACAGTACTGTCCCCACTCCTGTTCATTATCATGCTAACAGACATAGACAGTGGAGTAAACAGCAACAGTATAGTAACATCCTTTGCAGACGATACAAAGATCAGCAGAAGATCAGCGATGCAAATGGAGTGGAGGCCTTGCAGAGTGACACGAACAAAATATACACATGGTGAGAAGACAACAATATGATATTTAACACCGAGAAATTTCAGCTCTTGAGATATGAGAAATGAGGAACTTAAACAGACTGCATATTACGCTCCAGATAGACAGGAAATTCAGAGAAGCACGAAACCGGTCAACTTTGGGGTAATAATGACCGATGATGTCAAATTCGAGACACAATCAGATTGCAACAAACAAAGCAAAAAGAGTCGCGGGACAGGTACTAAGAACGTTCAAAAGGAGGGACAAGACAGTAATGATTCCCCTGCTAAAAACACTCATCATACCAAAACATGAATACTGCTCAGTTTTGACGTTCCCATATAAAAAGGAAGAAATTAACAAGCTAGAAGAATCGCAGAGACATTTCACAGCCAAGATTGATGGCTGCAAAGAACTCAACTACTAGGAAAAACTAAGTAAACTAAATTTGTACTCACTGGAAAGAAGAGAAAGGTACACCATAATCTACATATGGAGAATGATCGAAAAATTGGTACCAAACCTCAAACTAAACCCAATTACCATCCAAACAACGCTGGAAAATAGAAAACTCAGAATGTGTAGTGTTCCCAAATTAAAGGTCCGACAAGGGACCTCCTCAACACTGAAGGAAAATAGCTTCGTTTGTCAGGGGGGGCCAAGACTTTTTAACCAGCTTCCGAAGGACCTCAGAAACGTTACAGGGGTCTTCAAGTGAAGACTAAATGCCTGGCTCAGGACGGTACCAGATGAGCCGGGTGTACCTGGCTATGTGCGGTGGAGAGCGCAAGAGAGCAACTCGCTCCTCCACCAAGTCAGGCCTAGAGGCGGGGCTACCAGCTTGACCTTCGTGTGAAGAGAGACCAACAAACGGAAGCTAAACGAGGTTAACGAGGTGTATTATGTGTGTGTATATATATACATATTTTTTTTTTTTGGTGTGTGTGTGTGTGTTGTGTGTGTGTGTGTGTGTGTGTGTAGGCAACTAAGCTTAAACGAGGTCGAGTCTGTGATAATCCACGGATGTAGTGAGTGGGTAATTTTTTGTGAGGTAGCCTTTTTATTACCTCTGAACATTAGAAATTTACATAAAGAATATATAGAAATTTTTTTATTATCGGAAGAAAGAAAGGTTAATCCTGAATAGGTTAGGGTAGTTAAATTAGATTAGGTTAGGTTGGGTTAATACAACCTCACTATTGAGGAACTTACCGAAAACCCCTTAACTCCTAGGTTAAGCTAGTTAGATTAATCAGAAATATATGGGATTAAAATGTTGGTACCTCGTTTATACGGAGATGCGCACTCATGTGCATATGTGTGTGAGTGTGTGTGTTTATAATTTAATTTACATGTTTGCATCAGACACTGAATGTCTCACAGGTGACAAGAGTTGATTGTCGATCGAAAAAAAAAAGTTAAATTTTAGTACCATTTATTTCAAACAGTTGTTAATTAACAACGAAGTAAGGTCGTTTTTTAACTTTTTTAACTTTTTTTTTTTTAATAATCCACGTCTTAACTTATAACTGTTTTTTAATCTCGCAAAGAAGTAAATTTTTTAACTTAATAAAATTAAAATATTAAAACTATGTAATTCACTTCAACTAAATTGAGTAAAACAATGAAAATAAAGAACTTGTGATCAAGTATAATACATGTTACCAGGCCCTCTCAAAGGTCCAGAGAGCCCGGGCCACTTCCAGCTTTTGAGGCCCATAGCTGCTAACCCAATTATTACTTTCACTGCAAAACATTATATTCAAACCTGAAAATTTCTACCCCCCCCCCCCCCCCCCCCCCCCCCCCCCCCCCCCCCCCCCCCCCCCCCCCCCCCCCCCCCCCCCCCCCCCCACCACCACTCCCTCTGATAGGCCCTGCATGTTACATAAACAAAGATACAATTCCGGAATAAAGTTAGCCTAGAAACATATATAATATATTATTCATTTTGGTGACAGAAATAAATTTTAAATTCAAACTCAGTCATTACTGATTAGTAATTTTCTTTGTTTTTAAGAATTTTTGAAATGTTATACTTTTAGGCAAAATCATTCCGAAAGTGTACGTAAATGTTGGACTTAAAGGGCAAACGCTGAGATGTCTGTGACTTATTTATGCTAAATGGAATAGAGGTGGAACTGTAAATATAAGAGGATAAAGAAGACTTGCCTTCCTTCAACAAAGGACCATTCCAATCGATATGAAATTTGTAAATCATTAAAATTTGTAAATTGAAGTGGTCGAAAAAGAAAAGATTTGTTTATAATAATCAGTGATCAGGGCCAGAAACTAGCACAGCGCTCAAACCAGACAAACGCAACCCACTGCGCTAACTCTTGAATTATAACCTATTTACCAGCTCTATCAGGAGTCGAACCTCCGGCTCAGTGCGCTTATAGGGAAAGGCTGTTACCAAATGAGCTTCGAGCACTGGCAAGGCTTGTCCATCCTAATATTACGTTATTATATTAAGCAGTTTCTTAACCCTCTCACTACTAAGAACACGTTATATACACGTCAAATACACGTTCTTCTTTCTCTTCGCCCGTTCCCGCCTCTATGCGGGTCGGCGTTTCTGACCAGCCTCCTCCACACAGCCCGGTCCTGGGCTTCTTCCTCCGACAAACCCTTCTCCCTCAAATCGTCCCTCACCTTCTCCATCCACCTTCGCTTCGGTCTGCCTCTCTTTCTCCTGCCATGCACCTCCATATTCATCGTTCTCTTACCCACATAATCTTCGTCCCCTCTCATCACATGTCCCTACCATTTCAGTCTACTTTCTTGTATCTTCCTCGAGATTTCTCCAACCTTTGTTGTGCCCCTTATCCTTTCATTCCTTACTCTATCCAACCTTGTCACTCCGCACATCCATCTCAGCATTCTCATCTCCGTTACATCTAGTCTTTTCTCATGATCTTTCTTTATAGCCCAAGACTCAGCCCCGTACATCATAGCCGGTCTTACCACAGTCTTATACACCTTTCCCTTAACCCTTGCGCCTATTCTTCGGTCACACAACACCCCTGAAACTTTCTTCCAATTTTTCCAACCAGATTGCACTCTGTGTGTTATTTCTGTGTCCAGCTCACCGTCCTCAGCCACTGTCGATCCCAAGTACGTAAACTTACTTACTCTCTTTAACCTCGCTCCCTCTAAACTAATTTCTGAGTCTTGATTTTCGTAGAACCTCAGGTACTCCGTTTTCTTTCTGCTGATTTTCAACCCTCTGTCAAATACACGTTATATACGTGTATATACACGTTCTCAGTAGTGAAAGGGTTAATTAAAATACTGAAGAAAATTTTCACATAAAAATCATATAAATACTTTTCGTACCTAGAATTGGTGGGGTGTTCTGCTTTCTGTCCAAGAGACTCAATAAATAATCCGTGTCCTAAATGTATATATATATATATATGAATAGAAACGACATAAGTGTTAAGGAACGTTTCTGCACACGAGGAGGAGAGATAACGAATAATGAAAAATGAGGCGAACCGCCCGGGAATCGAACCCAGGGCCTTCCAATTGCCGGTCGGACGCTCTACCATTATGCTACGGTCCTCACTCAATCACAAATCGAAATTCTCCCACATAGGGCAGAAACCAATACCCTGAGAGGGCACCCTCGCAAATCGTGAATATGCGCATACAACTGCAATGACCGCGCAGTATATAAATGAATAGAAACGACATAAGTGTTAAGGAACGTTTCTGCACACGAGGAGGAGAGATAACGAATAATGAAAAATGAGGCGAACCGCCCGGGAATCGAACCCAGGGCCTTCCAATTGCCGGTCGGACGCTCTACCATTATGCTACGGACCTCACTCAATCACAAATCGAAATTCTCCCACATAGGGCAGAAACCAATACCCTGAGAGGGCACCCTCGCAAATCGTGAATATGCGCATACAACTGCAATGACCGCGCAGTATATAAATGAATAGAAACGACATAAGTGTTAAGGAACGTTTCTGCACACGAGGAGGAGAGATAACGAATAATGAAAAATGAGGCGAACCGCCCGGGAATCGAACCCAGGGCCTTCCAATTGCCGGTCGGACGCTCTACCATTATGCTACGGACCTCACTCAATCACAAATCGAAATTCTCCCACATAGGGCAGAAACCAATACCCTGAGAGGGCACCCTCGCAAATCGTGAATATGCGCATACAACTGCAATGACCGCGCAGTATATAAATGAATAGAAACGACATAAGTGTTAAGGAACGTTTCTGCACACGAGGAGGAGAGATAACGAATAATGAAAATGAGGCGAACCGCCCGGGAATCGAACCCAGGGCCTTCCAATTGCCGGTCGGACGCTCTACCATTATGCTACGGACCTCACTCAATCACAAATCGAAATTCTCCCACATAGGGCAGAAACCAATACCCTGAGAGGGCACCCTCGCAAATCGTGAATATGCGCATACAACTGCAATGACCGCGCAGTATATAAATGAATAGAAACGACATAAGTGTTAAGGAACGTTTCTGCACACGAGGAGGAGAGATAACGAATAATGAAAAATGAGGCGAACCGCCCGGGAATCGAACCCAGGGCCTTCCAATTGCCGGTCGGACGCTCTACCATTATGCTACGGACCTCACTCAATCACAAATCGAAATTCTCCCACATAGGGCAGAAACCAATACCCTGAGAGGGCACCCTCGCAAATCGTGAATATGCGCATACAACTGCAATGACCGCGCAGTATATAAATGAATAGAAACGACATAAGTGTTAAGGAACGTTTCTGCACACGAGGAGGAGAGATAACGAATAATGAAAAATGAGGCGAACCGCCCGGGAATCGAACCCAGGGCCTTCCAATTGCCGGTCGGACGCTCTACCATTATGCTACGGACCTCACTCAATCACAAATCGAAATTCTCCCACATAGGGCAGAAACCAATACCCTGAGAGGGCACCCTCGCAAATCGTGAATATGCGCATACAACTGCAATGACCGCGCAGTATATATAAATGAATAGAAACGACATAAGTGTTAAGGAACGTTTCTGCACACGAGGAGGAGAGATAACGAATAATGAAAAATGAGGCGAACCGCCCGGGAATCGAACCCAGGGCCTTCCAATTGCCGGTCGGACGCTCTACCATTATGCTACGGACCTCACTCAATCACAAATCGAAATTCTCCCACATAGGGCAGAAACCAATACCCTGAGAGGGCACCCTCGCAAATCGTGAATATGCGCATACAACTGCAATGACCGCGCAGTATATAAATGAATAGAAACGACATAAGTGTTAAGGAACGTTTCTGCACACGAGGAGGAGAGATAACGAATAATGAAAAATGAGGCGAACCGCCCGGGAATCGAACCCAGGGCCTTCCAATTGCCGGTCGGACGCTCTACCATTATGCTACGGACCTCACTCAATCACAAATCGAAATTCTCCCACATAGGGCAGAAACCAATACCCTGAGAGGGCACCCTCGCAAATCGTGAATATGCGCATACAACTGCAATGACCGCGCAGTATATAAATGAATAGAAACGACATAAGTGTTAAGGAACGTTTCTGCACACGAGGAGGAGAGATAACGAATAATGAAAAATGAGGCGAACCGCCCGGGAATCGAACCAGGGCCTTCCAATTGCCGGTCGGACGCTCTACCATTATGCTACGGACCTCACTCAATCACAAATCGAAATTCTCCCACATAGGGCAGAAACCAATACCCTGAGAGGGCACCCTCGCAAATCGTGAATATGCGCATACAACTGCAATGACCGCGCAGTATATAAATGAATAGAAACGACATAAGTGTTAAGGAACGTTTCTGCACACGAGGAGGAGAGATAACGAATAATGAAAAATGAGGCGAACCGCCCGGGAATCGAACCCAGGGCCTTCCAATTGCCGGTCGGACGTTCTACCATTATGCTACCATTATTCGTTATCTCTCCTCCTCGTGTGCAGAAACGTTCCTTAACACTTATGTCGTTTCTATTCATTTATATACTGCGCGGTCATTGCAGTTGTATGCGCATATTCACGATTTGCGAGGGTGCCCTCTCAGGGTATTGGTTTCTGCCCTATGTGGGAGAATTTCGATTTGTGATTGAGTGAGGTCCGTAGCATAATGGTAGAGCGTCCGACCGGCAATTGGAAGGCCCTGGGTTCGATTCCCGGGCGGTTCGCCTCATTTTTCATTATTCGTTATCTCTCCTCCTCGTGTGCAGAAACGTTCCTTAACACTTATGTCGTTTCTATTCATTTATATACTGCGCGGTCATTGCAGTTGTATGCGCATATTCACGATTTGCGAGGGTGCCCTCTCAGGGTATTGGTTTCTGCCCTATGTGGGAGAATTTCGATTTGTGATTGAGTGAGGTCCGTAGCATAATGGTAGAGCGTCCGACCGGCAATTGGAAGGCCCTGGGTTCGATTCCCGGGCGGTTCGCCTCATTTTTCATTATTCGTTATCTCTCCTCCTCGTGTGCAGAAACGTTCCTTAACACTTATGTCGTTTCTATTCATTTATATATACTGCGCGGTCATTGCAGTTGTATGCGCATATTCACGATTTGCGAGGGTGCCCTCTCAGGGTATTGGTTTCTGCCCTATGTGGGAGAATTTCGATTTGTGATTGAGTGAGGTCCGTAGCATAATGGTAGAGCGTCCGACCGGCAATTGGAAGGCCCTGGGTTCGATTCCCGGGCGGTTCGCCTCATTTTCATTATTCGTTATCTCTCCTCCTCGTGTGCAGAAACGTTCCTTAACACTTATGTCGTTTCTATTCATTTATATACTGCGCGGTCATTGCAGTTGTATGCGCATATTCACGATTTGCGAGGGTGCCCTCTCAGGGTATTGGTTTCTGCCCTATGTGGGAGAATTTCGATTTGTGATTGAGTGAGGTCCGTAGCATAATGGTAGAGCGTCCGACCGGCAATTGGAAGGCCCTGGGTTCGATTCCCGGGCGGTTCGCCTCATTTTTCATTATTCGTTATCTCTCCTCCTCGTGTGCAGAAACGTTCCTTAACACTTATGTCGTTTCTATTCATTTATATACTGCGCGGTCATTGCAGTTGTATATGCATATATATATATATATATAGCCAGTGTGTGGCCGAATGGGCTGGGAGGTGAAAAAAAAGAATGTCATTAAGTCTATAATTTATTCACTAAGTCCTCCTTAAGACCCTGATAAGCCTGTCCCTTTCTTAAATGATAGATGCCTGCCCGTACGATAAACAATGTTCTCCAATTTACCAGATTACAGTTAAGATGCCCTTTACAATTGCCGGGTCCCAAAGTTAACCACCTCCCCTCACACGTCCTTCCTGGCCGCCTGTCAGCCTGCTAGTGGCTCAGGTGTCCCATACCCTGTGGCTGCTCCGGGCATCAATGGAAGCTTATAGGCGTGTCTGTGCCTATATTCTATTATATATCCTTAAATTGAAGTTTCCCAGGAAACCTCAATTTAAGGATTATGTTAGTCGTAAAGGGCTGCGTTGCGAGGTGTTTTGGGAAATGTTAATCTCTCCTGTATGTTTTCTTAACAAATAATGGACCTTTTTTTTTAATTACAACATACCCTTCAACCTTTCTTTCCATAATTTGCGTCGAACTGCAGATGGGCTAAATTGGACATTCGGTTGTTTCCTGAAATTTTATTGAAAGGTTGGTGCTGGATTTACCTTTCATCTATCAGTCGTCCAACCCACTCATATTTAATATCAGATTCGGGTAGTTTTGATGCTCTTCCAGTTATGATCTTATCACATACCATATATATATATATATATATATATATATATATATATATATATATATATATATATATATATATATATATATATATATATATATGGAATATCATGCATGAACACATTCGATTTTTTATACTGAAAAATATCAGCTAAAAGCGGGAAAACGGAAAATATTTGAAATTGTAGAAGTTCTGATCAGAATGTTAACACCTAAAAGCGTCTCTGAATGGGAAAGCGTTAAGGGTTTCCTCGATCGTTTAAATATGCGACAGGTTGTGTTAATTAACTTTTATCCCGTTGTACTGTCATGGTAGCGCTGGCAACTCCTACTCAGGAGGTCCCAGGTTCGAATTCTGGTGAGTCATTTTCGTTATATATATATACTTGTAGTTTTTGGTCCAGTTTGTGTAGAGCAAGTAGTAGTACGAGTGTGACTTTGATTGATACAAGTATATTTGTGCTGCCTTGGGGAGGAAACACAAACTTGCGGTGCATCTTGCTCATGAAGAATCATGCACCAGGAGTGACAATAACTGGAAGTGTCTGCAATACAAACTAACGAAAATTGCAATAAACTGAATACGGATATGGATGTTCTTTGAACTAGACTAACACAGAGCATTGTTGTTTTCATTGGTAATGAACCATGTACTTTGACCCCCTATTTGTTTGGCAGTGCTAGTGCGAGCTGTTCGTGCCCTGAAATGGGCGTGTGGGCGGAATGGTGTTGTATCTAAACAAAAGATGTTTAACTCTTCATACTTCCACTTAAACTATGAATGCATCGCTGATTTTATATATATATAATATATATATATATATGATACACACAGACAGTGCATGGAACAAGGAACACTTCTGGGATAATTAAATCCACTATAGTCCGAATAAGTAATGGTAAATGACAAATACCATAGTTTTTCTTTTTCATGATGCTAGCCCGACGTGGGCAACGGGTCACTCGCAAAGAGGTCCCATAAATATAGCTTCCCTCACCAGCTATCTGCAAAGCAGACAGGATCCAGCTTTGGGACATGGATCTAGGGTTTAAAGCACCTAGCCATGCTACATTTAGAACCTCAATATAAGCAAAAGACTCGCTGCCTTCACGTCAGATTGAATGCATCAAAGAAAAAGAAAAAGGGGTAACTATTATATTTTTAGCCAAAAACCAAAACTTAAACCTCAACTGGCAGAATTGAGCGTCCACTTTTCAAGGCACATAACATGTCCGTTTCAAGATGGGAATGAACTCAGAATGGTCCCCTGAGTTTTTTATGATACACAAAGACAGTGCATGGAACAAGGAACTCTTCTGGGATAATTAAATCCACTATAGTCCGAATAAGTAATGGTAAATGACAAATACCATAGTTTTTCTTTTTTATGATGCTAGCCCGACGTGGGAAACGGACATGTTATGTGCCTTGAAAAGTGGACGCTCAATTCTGCCAGTTGAGGTTTAAGTTTTGGTTTTTGGCTAAAAATATAATAGTTACCCCTTTTTCTTTTTCTTTGATGCATTCAATCTGACGTGAAGGCAGCGAGTCTTTTGCTTATATTGAGGTTCTGAATGTAGCATGGCTAGGTGCTTTAAACCCTAGATCCATGTCCCAAAGCTGGATCCTGTCTGCTTTGCAGATAGCTGGTGAGGGAAGCTATATTTATGGGACCTCTTTGCGAGTGACCCGTTGCCCACGTCGGGCTAGCATCATGAAAAAGAAAAACTATGGTATTTGTCATTTACCATTACTTATTCGGACTATAGTGGATTTAATTATCCCAGAAGAGTTCCTTGTTCCATGCACTGTCTGTGTGTATCATAAAAAACTCAGGGGACCATTCTGAGTTCATTCCATATATATATATACATATATATATATATATATATATATATATATATATATATATATATATATATATACACAGGTATAGACGTCTGCTCTCGCCTTTTGGCATGGTATCATAATGAAGGTGAAAACTTTTTGGAGCGCATTATCACTGGAGATGAAACCTGGATCCATCACTATGAACCAGAAAGTAAACGACAGAGCATGCAACGGAAGCATCCAACATCTCCCGTTGCAAGGAAGTTCAAAGCGCAGCCGTCAGCAGGTAAAGTTATGCTAACGCTGTTTTGGGATACACGAGGCCCTATCCTTGAATATTATCTAGAGCGTGGAACTACAGTAACAAGTGCATCGTATTCTGACATGCTTCGGAATGAGTTAAAGTAAGCAATTCGCACAAAACGGAGGGGGAGATTGTCGGAAGGTGTTATTCTATTACACGACAATGCGCGCCCTCATACCGCTGCACAGACTAGAAAATGCCTTCAAGAACTTAAATTTGAAGTTCTCGACCATCCAGCCTACAGTCCAGACCTGGTACCCTCGGATTTTTACCTGTTTGGACCACTAAAAGACGCTTTGAGGGGTCAGCGATTCCAAGGCGATGATGACCTGAAGGAGGCGGTGCATGATCTGCTACGCACACAGCCAAAAACATTCTTTTGTGATGGCATTAGGAAGTTTGTAGATCGCTGGACTAAGTGTATTGAGAAACAGGGAGACTATGTTGAGAAGTGATGTGTTTATAATCTATCAGATGTTAAAATAAAATTGTGAAAATAGAAAGTGCGGATACTTATTAAATTACCCTTGTGTGTGTGTGTGTATATACAGTATATATATATATATATATATATTAGTCGTGGACCGGATATCCGCATCCGCATCCCCATATGCTGATATCCGCATCATTTTAACATCCGCATCCGCACTTCTGACTGCAGATGTTATGCGGATATTTCCTCTAATAAATTATGCAATTTACAATTAAATTAGCTTATAAAGTAGCTTATAAGGCCCAGTCATGCACATTTCATGTAAAGTATTAATTATTAATGAACAAACAAATATATAAACCTGAAAATATAAATAGCTGGTAACACAGAAAATTGAATGAAACTTGTTTCATTGAATTTTCTGTGGCTGAAACTCTTGAGAAACTTATTATTTTTATCATAATGAAAACATTAATATTAATTTTAATTCTTATGCATTGCCTCCCATAATAGTAATATCACGAAATTTGAAAAATTATGTCATATATTCATAATTCTATATTATATTGATACATTAAATAAATATCCGCATCCGCGGATATTTAAATTAAAAATCCGCATCCGCAGATGTTGAAAAACTGCCATCCAGTCCACCACTAATATACGTATATATATATATACCTTTCAACCTTTCAAATGTTCCGCGAGATGATTCCTCATTTCACGAAGGTCAAGTTTGTCGCCCCTCCTCTCGAGTTGGCCTGGTGAAGTAGTGAGTTGGTTTCTTTTACTCTCCACCTCACATAGCCAGGTACGCCCGGCTCATCGGGGATTGTTCTCAGCCAGGCGTCTAAGCTTCTTTTGAAGATGTTCACCGCAACACCACTCGTGTTTCTTAGGTCTTTAGGCAGCTGATTAAACAGTTTTGGTCCTCTCACAACAAAACTATTTTCTTTCAGGGTTAATTCAGGGTTAATTCAGCGTTAATTCAGGGTTAGCCTTTAATTTGGGAACACGACACAGTCTTCCTTTTCTACTTTCCACTGTTGTTTGGGGAGTATAGTATTTGTTTATAATATATATATATATTATATATGTGTGTGTGTGTGTGTGTGCGTGTGTGTGTGCGTGTGTGTAGGGGGATGATGTCAGTTGATGACATTCTATGTTCATTCATACACACCAAAACGGCTACGGTAAAATATGCCCCAATTTTAGTATAACATTAAGGGAGAACCGGGAATATTTTAGTAACACAGCAGCGCCTCCCAGTGCTTCTTGGGTTGGGATATATATATATATATATATATATATATATATACACACACACACGTCGGGCTAACATCATGAAAAAGAAAAAACTATAGTGTTTGTCATTTACCATTACTTATTCGGACTATAGTGGATTTAATTTTCCCAGAAGAGTTCCTTGTTCCATGCACGGTCTGTGTGTATCATATATATATATATATATATATGAAAATTATTTCACGAAGGTAACACGTGAAAAATATTTATGATGAATAAAACCACGAAGGAAAGGAAACACAAAATGGTGCTCAAGCGCTTTCGTCTAATGACATCCTCAGGAACACCATTGAGCACCATTTTGTGTTTCCTTTCCTTCGTGGTTTTATTCATCATATATATATATATATATATATATATATATATATATATATATATATATATATATATATGTGTGTGTGTGTGTGTGTGTGTGTGTGTGTGTAGTATGTATGTAATTTATAATTTTTTTACAATTTCAAATGAAGTTCCACCCATTATTTTAATTATTCATTTAGATATACAATCCATTCAGTATATTGATCTCATATACAAACTCTTCAAAGCACTTTCGTGAAGTAGAAAATTTATTTACATTCCATAACAGTAATGAAATCCCCTCACTAAATACCAGATTTAATAAATAATCCATTGGATTTTACGTATATTAACCAACTGCTCCCCCCCCCTACCTTTCCACCCCTCCCTTTCTTCTAAATAAAAAACCTTCCTTCCATCCAGCTCCATTAGTTTGTCTGTGTGGGGCCTTACTTCCACATATACAGGGTGCGGCATAAGTCGGTTTACCGAGAATAATGGAATCACCTCGTGAAGAATAATATTTATCATTTACTACAGAAATTATTCACAGTGCCCTCCATCATGTTCAATTCATACGTTGCATCTTTGAACCACTGAACAACAAATAGGGCACCACAGTTCTTTGTTATTATTCAATCATCTCGAACTCTTTGCGTATCAAAGTCTTCGTGTGATCGAAGTTCCGAGGTTTCTTGCCGTAAACTCTGTCTTTGATTATACCCCACATTGAATATTCACATCACAGTGATTATTCAATGTGGGGTAGAATCAAAGATAGAGTCTACGGCCAGAAACCTCTGGACTTCGACCACACGATGACTTTGATATGCCAAGAGTTCGAGACGTTGAATAATACAGTGGTTCAAAGATGCAACGTATGTATTGAACATGATAGAGGACACTTTGAATAATTTTTGTAGTAAATGATAAATATTGTTGTTCACAAGGCGATTCCATTATTCTCGGTAAACCGACTTATACCGCACCCTATACAGTAGCTGGTTCTGCTTCCGTTCCTTTTCAATTTTTCTTTTTTCCTTGTTTCGTCAAGTCCGGAAGGGTATTCAGTACTTTAAAGAAGTTGAATAGTAATTATAGAGAAGCGGTCGCTCAAGTTTTCCTTTTAACGGGAAAAGCAGAAGAAATCTTCAAAGAATTCGTTTCTTCTCATTGAATTTCAAATGATTCCAAAATTAGATCGATCAACTTTTTACCTTTTCTTTCGACTTGTTGAATAAAATTTGTTTCTCATTTGGATATAAGTTAAAATACCTTCAGCCTTGTTATGTCCAATATATATGTCATCATATATATATATATTATATATATTTAGTGGTGGACCGGATGTCAGTTTTTCAACATCTGCGGATGCGGATGCGGATTTTTAATTTTGATGCGGATATTTAGTTAATGTATCAATATAATATAGAATTATGAATATATGACATAATTTGGTACTTTTGCATTATCCTCCCAACACTAATTTTTTTTTATAATCGAAGGAAAATAAAGTACGTTAGCAAAACACTTTTAATTTTTAATCGTGAAAAGGCATGACCTAACCTAACCTAACCTAACCTAACTTGAAGCCGGCTAACTACGGCTAACGCCTGCGGCGGGCTGTTTTTACCGTAACCTAACCTAACCAAACCTAACCTAACCTAATACCAACACTAATTTTTTTTATAATGGAAGGAAAATAAAGTACCATAACCAAAACCAAACCAACATTATATAAAAAAATTAGTGTTGGGAGGATAATGCAAAAGAACCCATAATTTTTCAAATTTCGTGATATTACTATTATGGCAGGCAATGCATAAGAATTAAAATTAATATTAATGTTTTCATTATGATAAAAATAATAAGTTTCTCAAGAGTTTCAGCCACAGAAAATTCAATGAAACAAGTTTCATTCAATTTTCTGTGTTACCAGCTATTTATATTTTGAGGTTTATATATTTGTTTGTTCATTAATAATTAATACTTTACATGAAATGTGCATGACTGGGCCTTATAAGCTACTTTATAAGCTAATTTAATTGTAAATTGCATAATTTATTAGAGGTAATATCCGCATAACATCCGCAGTCAGAAGTGCGGATGCGGATGTTAAAAATTATACGGATATCCGGTCCACCGCTAAATTATATATATATATATAGACTATATATATATATATGAGATGAGTTTCACACTTAAACACGTGAAATAAATGAATGATGCAAACCCACGAGGAAAAAGAAAAAATTATTCCAAGACCTTTTGTGTATTCAACAATACTCGTACACCTCGTCCGTGAATGAAGGGGCTTTTTCCCTACATTGCCTGACGAGGTGTACTGTTGAATACACGAAAGAGCTTAGAATAATTTTTCCTTTTCCTTGTGGATTTGCATTATATATATATATATATATATATATATATATATATATATATATATATATATATATATATATATATATATATATATATTAGGGTGTCACTTAAATGCAAAGTTTGAAATTTTCATGCTGACACCCGCGAATCTATTCCATTGGTAAAAAAAACATGGTGACTGAAAAATCTTTTTATTTGAATAACTATAAAAGGTCGCCCCCGCCTTCCAAAGTTTAATGCTTGCGCGGCGTCTCCATAATCGTTCATTAGATATCTATATATCTCTATATATGTGTGTGTGTGTATCTGTGTGTGTCTGAATATCTGAGAAATAAAGTGAACAATACTTAACGATTCACCGTTTCTCATTTCAGCTACGTGATTTCTGGTGATGGAAACCCGGAAGTGTATATACCTATTAGGGGCAGCGGTTGATGAGGTGAAAGGATGCAAGCTTCCTTCCTACAGGCAAGCATTCGGTTACTTCCTTTACCCTCACCATGAAAAGAAAATGACAATATGTGACGCGTTGAGGAAGTCACTTCGAGCAGTGATGTCCTTCTGGGAGAAAGCTCACATTCCAACCAGACTCGAGGCACACTGCGTCAGCAAACTGGATAAAGTCTTCGAGGAGTGGAAAGGACTCAAAAAACACGCCTCAAGGACGAGCGATTCACACAAGACGAAAGAAAAAGAATTCATTGAACGCCTCGATCGTCTCTTTGACATCGCCCACGCTGATTGTGAGAAATTGGTCAAGTACCCAGAGGATTGGGAGTTCCTTCAGCAGCAGCGCCAGAAAGGACGTCCAGGTTCAATGGCAGGTTTGGACATGACCCATCAGCGCCAAGTCAAAGATTGTACTCGACGTCGGGAGGAAGAGGAGAAACGAAGAAAGCGATCAGCAGCTGAAATGGAGGCAGTATCCAACGAAGCGGTTTTGGAGTCCTCATCCTCCAGCTCAGATGATAGCGAAGAAAAGGAGCATGTGGTGGTTCGTTAGCGTCTAAACAAAGAGCAACGAAGAACATCATGACATCGGAATTGGCGGCAGCGCTTGATCGCACGCAACTCTCGTCAAGAAAGGCCACATATCTGCTGTTTGAGGCAGCTTCCAGCTTAGGGCATGATGCTAGCGACTACAAATCAATCGTGGATCCATTCATCGTCAGCGTGAAAAATTCCGTACCCTTAAGGCTCGGCAACTGAAGAGCGAGTTCCAAGGCAATAGTCCGTTGACTGTTCACTGGGACGGAAAACTCATGCAAGATCTGACGTCACGAGAATATGTTGACCGCTTACCTATTCTTGTATCTGGCTCCGGGACAGAGCAGCTCCTCGGGGTGCCAAAACTTCTGTCAGGAACCGCGCTGGCACAAACAAATGCCATCATAGATTGCCTGAATGAATGGGGAGTGACCGATCATGTCAAATCTATGTGTTTCGACACAACCGCGACAAACACAGGCCACCGTGGAGGAACTTGTGTTCTTCTGGAAGAAAAAGTTGGACGTGACCTGTTACACTGCGCGTGCAGACACCATGTACTGGAGTTGGTGCTACAGGCGGGATTCGCAGCATCGCTAGATTCAGTATCTACCGGTCCAGAAATTCTGCTTTTCAAGCGCTTCCATGATTATTGGACCCGCATTGACCAGCAACAGTTCCAAACTGCGGACACAGATGCGTTCACCAAAGCAGCTATTTTTAAGCATAGAACGGAGCTCATTGAGTTTGCAAAATCACAAGCACTTCAAGTTCGTGATGACTATCAGGAATTCCTCGATCTTTCCGTCATCTTTCTTGGAGGAGTTCCATACAAGGGACTAAACTTCCGCGCCCCTGGTGCTATGCGCCGGGCGAGATGGATGGCTAAGGGGCTCTATGCCATCAAGATCTGGCTCTTCCGAAGACAGTTTAAACTGACGAACACTGAGGAACGCGGAATTCGAGATATCTGCCTCTTTTCTGTTCTAGTTTACATGAAAGCGTGGGCAACAGCTCATCTGTCCATCGAAGCTCCGCTGAATGATTGGGAATTGATGAGGACGCTCCTTCGATACCCGCACAAGAAGATCTCGGATGGTACCACCAAGAAGCTGTCTGCGCACCTGTGGTACCATTCGGAGGAGGCAGTGGGTCTGGCGTTCTTTGATGAGAGGATATCGATGGAAGTGAAGTGCAGCATGGTTGCAGCGTTAGATCAAGAAGCCCCTCACATGCCGCCAAAACGACCTTTGGTTCTTGATACTATGTTCCTCAGTGACAGCAAAGGACTGGAGCAACTGATCACAAAGAACACCCGAGGATTCTTCTCAAAACTTCAGTTGCCAGATTGCTTTCTGCTCCACCATCCCAGTTCATGGACGTCAAACTCTGAATACGTGCAAGCTCGGGATGTGGTCTCCAAACTTGCAGTGGTGAACGACAGAGCAGAACGGGCCGTGGCTCTGGTGAAGGAGCTGAACGGAAAGTTGACAGTGAAAGAAGAACAGCTCCAATTCCTCGTTCAAGTTGTCACTGACCACAGAAAGCAACACCCAGCTCCGAACAAATCAGCATTAGTGAGGACGCGAAAGAACTAATCACTGATCAGCGTATGAGCACCAATTATTCTGCTACTGTATATGTATTTTATTTCTCAAAGTTTTGCTTTTGTTGCTTCTCCATTTTGTACCATTATTCGCCAAATTATGTCTTCTATTTTGATTATATAATAAACTGTTTGTATTCTTTGCGTTTTTAAGTGTCTTACTTTCGTTATTTCACCAAATTGCCTTGTTTTTTATTATCTGGTTCGGCCCAAGCTGTGAACACTGAACAGCTTGTTGACGTCAACAAATGGGTCTTGTTTTCAGTGACGAGGGCGACCTTTAAATGATGACCAATCAGGACCAAATTTCTCTTCCGTATGTTTTACACCAAATGGAACAATTTTAGGGGTGTCATAGGAAAATATCCGTCGTTTAATTTTCCCCCCTATTACCTAGTGACACCCTAATATATATATATATATATATATATATATATATATACACAGGGTGTTTGAAAACTTTCTGTACAAATTGTAATGGGGGATAGGCAACACCAAGACAAACCCTTTTCGTCTATAAGTGTATGTCCTCTGACGTCACCATTCGGCGCGAGAGGGCGCCGCTGCAATTGGCTAAAAGGTGAAGTGGGCTAGACTCGCGCTTGTCGCGGGCATTCTTAAATCGGACGTAGTACGCGTAACATGGAGCGCTTCACGACTGCTGAGATGGCTGACATGCATATGGTGTATGGGGCTGCCAATGGAAACGGAAGAGCTGCTGTGAGGTTGTACCGACAGCGCTTCCCAAACAGACGTGTGCCAAACCACCAAACGTTTGCGCATTTGCATCGGCGACTGTGAGAAACTGGAACATTCCATGCAAACATGCATGACACTGGTCGGGAGAGAAACGTGCGCACTCCTGACATGGAAGAAGAAATCCTACGACGATTTGAGGACAATCCAAGCGCAAGCTCCGGCAACGTTTCTTCAAGAAATATCCGATAAACCCCCCCGTCGAGTCGGGCAGGCAGCAGGTACGGCCCAATCAACTTGCCATGGACGATACCCGCCCAAACATTGACGGCGAACCGTTCTTGATGAGCATGCACCCGTGTAGCATGTGGATTTGCGTGCGCCCACACGTGAGAATTGTGCATGTTAAACACACCCTCACGTGTGAAACAGGCCTCATCTGAGAACAGCACATAAGCCGGAAAATTAGGCTGCACCGCTGTCTGCTGCAGAAACCAGCGTGCGAATTCCACACGAAGAGGGTAATCCCGAGGTTGTAATGCCTGTACTCTCTGACGATGAAACGGATGTAACTGTTGCTCGTGCAACACTCTCCAGACCAGGTCGTGGTTCACACCGAATACGTGCAACACCTCGCGTGCTTGCGCTTGGATTGTCCTCAAATCGCCGTAGGATTTCTTCTTCCATGTCAGGAGTGCGCACGTTTCTCTCCCGACCAGTGTCATGCATGTTTGCATGGAATGTTCCAGTTTCTCGCAGTCGCCGATGCAAATGCGCAAACGTTTGGTGGTTTGGCACGCGTCTGTTTGGGAAGCGCTGTCGGTACAACCTCACAGCAGCTCTTCCGTTTCCATTGGCAGCCCCATACACCATATGCATGTCAGCCATCTCAGCAGTCGTGAAGCGCTCCATGTTACGCGTACTACGTCCGATTTAAGAATGCCCGCGGCAAGCGCGAGTCTAGCCCACTTCACCTTTTAGCCAATTGCAGCGGCGCCCTCTCGCGCCGAATGGTGACGTCAGAGGACATACACTTATAGACGAAAAGGGTTTGTCTTGGTGTTGCCTATCCCCATTACAATTTGTACAGAAAGTTTTCAAACACCCTGTGTGTGTATATATATATATATATATATATATATATATATACATATGGTGAATTTTTTATTCGAGAACCATCAAAAATAGCTATATCCCAAGACATACATCAAATAGAAACTTAAAAATTGTGAGTATATCGGCGTCAGTAGTGTCGTACGCATGAGTATAACAGCTGATCGCTGACCCATAAGTCTCGTAATGGAGTTCAGTGTGCAAGAACGTGTGTTTATCGTGAGCGATACATTAAGTGTGAGTCATTTAAATCGCGTCGAGTTAAGTTTCAGCGTCGCTTTGGAGGCCAAAATAAACCATCGAAGTCAATGATATGGAAGTTGGTGAGGCAATTCAGAGAAACGGGCAGAGTGAACGTGAAAAGACACGAGCGTCGGCCAACAGTTTTTACCAGAGAAAAGGTGGAGCAAGTGCGACAAGCAATGAAACGAATCCCAAGGAAGTCCCTGAGACGTCTATCACAACAAGTACACTGTTCATTCTCTAATGCAAGGAAGGCAGTCAGGAAGCTTAACTTTACCCATATAATTCATGCAGTGCAACAGTACTTGAACTAGATAAAGAGAAAAGCATACGTTACTGTGATTGGTCCCTAAAATTGGTAAGAGACCTTTCTGATGTTCTGGATGTCATGTTTTTTACAGTGGAAACATGGTTCCATCTTTCCGACTATATTAATTCACAAAACATCCTTTTATGGTTAAGTGAACAATCACATGCAGTACACGAAAGTTCATTACATTCACAGAAAGTTGGTGTTTGGTTTGCTGTAAGCCGCCGTAGGCTCATAGGCCCTTCTTTTTCATGGAAACAGTAACATCGGAGTGGGTACATAAACACTATCCACGAGTTTGTAGGGCACCTTGCAGAGATGAAATTCAACGAGGATGATTTCAACAGGATGGTTCCACGAGCATCACGGTACAGCATGAATTAGCTACAGCTACTCTTTGCTGACCGTATCGTGTTCAAGCCATTATGGCCACCTCGATTCCCGGATCTGACGTCATTGAGAATATCCCCCCCAAAGAAATACTGCAGATGTGTCGGAAAACATGCTGCGAAAAGCACGTTTATGTATCCAGCAGGTGGTGGCCAATTTCAGCACTTCATTTGAAATAAACATTTAATAAACATTTGTGTAATACCAGATTTTAATCATACAGATGTTCACGTTTCTATCCAATGTATATCTCGAGCTATAACCATTTTTCATGTTTTTCAAATAAAAAATTCACCCTGTATACAGTACTGGTAAAAAGTTTGGAAACACCTGTACAATTTATGTAATTTCTCCTTATTAACCAATAGAGTTATTTTAGTAGACTAATGTCTGTTCCTATAAATAGACTATTGTTCTAAATGTACAAAATTTAGTAATTTAGATTATTTAACCCAATCATATTTCGTTATTCTGTTATATTAATCAGGTTTTAGTTCTAAAACAGAAAATAAAAAACCTGATTAATATAACAAAATAACAAAATATGATTGGGTTAAATAATCTAAATTACTAAATATTGTACATTTAGAACAATAGAATATTTATAGGAACAGACACTAGTCTACTACAATAACTCTATTGATCAATAAGGCGAAATTACATAAATTGTACAGATGTTTCCAAACATTTTACCAGTACTGTATATATATATATATATATAAAAGTCTTATATATACATATATATAATATATATATATGTGTGTGTGTGTGTGTGTGTGTGTGTGTCAATATTTAGTATGTTCCTATTTTGCCCTCATAACAGCTTGCACACTGTTAATAATACTGCCAATATATTTCTTTACTACTTATGGTGGAATATTCATCCAAATATTTTGCAGGTCTTTCCACAGTTGTTCAGTATTAAATGGCTTCAGTTTATTCCTTATCAGCGTCTACGTGGTCCCATATAGCCTAATTGGATTCATGTCGGGGCTTTGTGATGGCTATTCCATAATTTTTGGTTCTCCAGCGTTTTCCTTCTCTTTCAAATATGTTTTTACAATCCTTGCCGTGTGTTTGGGGTCGTTATCTTGTTGGAAGATGAGCCTTTGTCCAATCAAACTCTTTCCATCTAGCACAGTATTCAGTTGAAGCATTCTCCTGTACTTCTCTTTAGTTAGAGTGTCATTAATTTTTACAAGGGAGCCAACTCCAGATGAATATATGGACTCCCAAACATTGATAGCCCCCACCATGCTTTACTGTTGGTTGTAAGCACATCACATATTAACAGATCTCTTACCCTGTCGCCGTCGGACGTGGTGCTTTCTTTTAGACCTATTTGACCACAGAACCAATCAATCGATCAATCAATCCCAATCAATCGACGTCCAGTAGGCATGATCTCGTGTATATTTTATATCCCTAAACTTGTTTCCTGGTCTCAGGTACGGTATTTTGACAGCAACTGTTTCGTGCAACCCTGCCTCCTGCAGTCGCTGTTGTATTGCTAAGGCTGACACGTTAGCTCCCCTTGAAGAGTTAAAGTCCTGCTGCAAACTACGACTCGATTCTCTTCTGTCTCTTAAGCATGTAACCTTCAAGTATGATCTTGAGACTTCGTCGTTTTTCTTGGCCTTTTTTTTTGTTGTTTGTCTTTAGTTGATCCTGTTTCAAGATCGTTATGCAAATATATTCTAGTATCTTCCGTACCGGAGCCATTACATGTGAAAAAATCAGTTGAATCCACCTGTAAAAGATTTGAAGGCCCTTGTCGTTTCGATATATTATGCAGAAAACTAGGAATGTTTATAAAACACATTACATTACACTACATTACATTACTGAAAGCATTCTATTAAAACTATTCTACTGTAGTTAAACAAAGAATGAAGAGGCCAGTAGCCTAAAATCGATTTTCAATTAAAAAATAAGGTATAACATACCTGTGCGATGGAGTTGTAAGAGTTCTTTCAAATAGTTAACCGATAATCTTGTAGGTTACTGTTTATACTGCGCATGCGTAATGTTGCCAAGTAAAACTGCTACTTAGGAAAATCTGTTGCTATATTCTAGATTTCAACTACAATACGCAACTATTTTTTTATTAATTTTAGAGGTGTTTCCAAACTTTTTAACAGAAATATTTATATACGAGTATATGCGCCTCGGTGGTGTAGTGGTTAGCGTCGCTGACTACAAATCCATCGGCCCCGGGATCGAGACCCAGTGACGGCAGGCGGCGCGCAGCAAAACCCAGCTGTTCATCCTTCCAAACAATAAAAATTGGTTGGTAGATAAATAGGTACCCTGGGTAGCCTAGTAGTTAAGACGCTGGGGTACTGGTGGGGCGTGGTTCGGATTCCACGTTAAACTGTAGGTCTAAGGTGGAGTGACAAGCTTGACCTTTGCCAGGATGAACAATTCGGGCGGAAGCAAAACCAAGGTGTTATATATACACGAGGGGTGGTCAAAAAATACGTTTACACGGCGTATAATTTCGTAACTAAAGGACCTACATTGATTATTTTGTATCAGGTGAAGAGTCAGTTGAACATGACGGTTCGACAGTGCCCTGTCATTTCTGCAACGATATTCCGAGTGTGTCAATGGTCAAGAATTTCTCGGGCGCATTGTCACAGGAGACGAGACATGGGTTCATCATCGTACTCCGGAAACAAAACGTGCCAGCATGGAATGGAAACACCTGGGTCCCCGCGACCAAAGAAGGTCAAGATTGTGAGGTCCGCTGGCAAAGTGATGGTTACCGTGTTTTAGGACCACAAAGGCGTTTTGCTCGCAGACTTCATGCAAAAAGGCACATCAATCAATGCAGCTACATATTGTTCAACAGTGGAACGTTTACGAGCGGCCATTAAACGTAAACGTTTAGGACTGCTCCGTAGGGCAGGACACTCTTCCAGTCGAGCCGCCATGTTCAACTGACTCGTATAACCAATGTACGGTAGATGGCAGCCGAATCGACGTGCAGTGTTGCCAACAGTGATTAACGAATTCACCTGATACAAACATAATCAATGGAGGTCCTTTAGTTACGAAATTATACGCCGTGTAAACTTATTTTCTGACCGCCCCTCGTATATATATATATATATATATAGTATATAAAAGAAATCACTATATTTGCAACATTCTCCTTGAAGCCTTTTTGCAGCTTCCGTTTAACACTCATTAAGAATTCCATTAGAGAGTAAAAGTTCGCAGTCGTATTGCAAAACCTTGTTTGAAGAGAAAAGTAGTCTTTGTGATTTCTTTGTGATTCCATTGTGTACAATTTTTAGTGAAAAGTTTCAGTGAAAGGCTTGCGTTTTGTGTATTGTTTTCCTTCATGTGTCTGTTTATTTAGCATGTTGACTTTTTAATTTACTTAAAGTGTATGTGGAGTCGAAGTACAACGTAATTATTCAATAATAACACTGGCCAACAAGTATTTTTCATCAGATATAATTATAGGTAGGCTAGATAGCTGTTGGGACGCTGATTTCAAATCTGTTTTCGGTTTTCCTCTAGCACGTCTAGTTTTCGAGATGAGACCGATCATAATATATAATAAATATAATATATACAGTATAATATGCGTATAACTATATATAATATAATATATAATACTATATATATAATAATATATAATATATAATAATATATATACCGTAATATGCTTATAACTACAGTATATATAATATAATATATAATACTATAGATACAATATATAATATGCGTCCTTTATACATGTAGCGGAGTATTTTGTCGTTGCAGCTTAGGTGTAGGTTTTTGCGTTACCGTTTCTGTACCCTCATGTATGGCATTTTGTCGTTTCAACTTAGGCTTTCCGCAGGTTGTCTTGTGGTATTTTAGGTGAGAGCAGTTGCTGGCCACAACTTTGCAAACGTTGCACGTGTACATCCTTTTATTCTTTGGCGTAACAGTCACATGTCTAGTTGTGTGTTGTGTTTTGTTTTGTGTCGCCCATTTACACAGTTTATTTTTTAGGTGATTTACATCAACCCATTCATCGATCATCATGCCTCGAAAGTGTAAAAATCACCCCGACAATTTCTGTTACGTGTGCGGCTCGTTCGCGACTAAATCACAACGGCGTACAATCACGATGAATCTTCGGAAAACTTACCGGTTATACTTCGGCTGACCACTAGGCGACCAAGATAAGGCGTGGACGCCACATGTTATCTTGTTCGAATGGATTACGTGACTGGTTGAACCAAAGAAAAAAGTCGATGCCATTCGCTATACCTATGATATGGAGGGAGCCGAGAGACCATCATGGCAATTGTTACTTTTGCAATGTTAACATAACTGGATTATCCGTGAAGAACAAGCATAACATCGTTTATCCGAACGTAGACTCCGCGATCAGACCGATCCCTCACGATGACACGATGCCGATTCCGGGACTTCCACAGCATGGACTCGATTCTTTAGAAGACGAAAGGGAATCCGACGAAGGTGCGATTGGCGGAGATATGGGACCTTCGGCTGATCTTGAGTACATACCTGACGAAGAGCAATCGGAGCCATAGAGGATTACCCAAAACAAGTTGAATGACCTCATTAGAGACCTAGCCCTCTCCAAAGAGAAATCAAAACTTCTCTCCTCGAGACTCAAGCAAAAACACTTACTTGAGAAGAACGTCCGAGTGTGTCACTATCGAAAACGAAACCATGATTTGGCGACATTCTTTACAGTAGACGGTCCGCTCTGCTATTGCTATGATATAAATGGACTTTTCGAGAACTTGTCACAGGTACACGCACCACTTGAGTGGCGCCTCTTCATTGATTCCTCACAACGAAGCTTGAAAGCGGTTCTCTTGCATAACGGGAACTTAAAGCCGTCCATCCCGATCGCACACTCCGTTTATCTAAAGGAGACGTACGATAACATGAATATACTACTCGAAGCAATCCAATAGAGCACTCATCAATGGAATATCTGTGGTGATCTCAAAGTCATTGGTAGGTTAATGGGCATGCAAGGAGGGTTCACGAAATACTGTTGTTTCCTATGCCTATGTGACAGCCGTGCTACCGCGGATCATTACATCAGACGTGACTGGCATCAAAGAAGCACATACGAGCCAGGAACGAGCAGTGTCCAGTGTGTTCCTTTAGTTGATCCAAAGAAGATTTTCTTGCCACCTTTCCACATTAAGCTCGGCTTAATGAAAAACTTTGTGAAAGCGATGGGTAAGGCGAATTCGAGGGTTTCAATACCTTGTTGAGAAGTTTGCAAACATCAGTGCCGCGAAATTGAAAGAGGGAATCTTTGTGGAGCCCCAAATCAGGGAAGTTCTGCAGGATGAAGGCTTTGAAGAAAGCCTCAATGCCTTAGAACTAAAAGCATGGCAGGCTTTCAAATGGATTTGTGGAAACTTCTTGGGTAACCACAAGTCTCCCGCATACAAAGATGGAGTTCAGAAACTGCTCGATGCATATCAAGAAATGGGCTGTCGCATGTCCTTGAAAATACATTTTTTACATTCGCATTAGATTTATTTCCCGAAAACCTTGGCGCGGTGAGTGACGAACAGGGGGAACGCTTCATCAAGACATCCAGTCAATGGAAAATCGCTACCAAGGTTTCTGGAACGAAAGTATGGTGGCAGACTACTGCTGGATGTTGTACCACGACGATCCGGACAATGTTTACAAAATAAAATCTTACTCGCAACGTTTTTTGGTTGGTGTACATTTCTTTTTATGAATAAAGTCGTACTTTTACGATAAATTGTGTTGAAATTAACCCCAGTCATATTTCGATAACTATATGTGCTAGAGGAAAACTGGAAACAGATTTGGAATCAGCGTACAAAGGTGGTCTAGAACAACGTGTATACATCTTTGATGAGAGAAAAAAGTTCGATTTTGTTGACCAGTGTAATCAGTCAGGAGGGCCAGAAACTCGCACAGTGCCCAGGTTAACTGTAATATTAATACCATCCTCACCATGGTTCGATCCCCCCACCTTCGTGTCTTTGCTTCGCTTATAGTGAAACGTGTTACCCACTGAGCTGCGGATGCTGTCTGTTTTCGTAGCAGGACCAGAGCATATGTCAAAAGTGTATTATTTTCGGCATTGATACGAAAGCCACGTATGTAATGCGACAGAAAACGAATAATTACCCCAATTTTAAGCAATACACAACTTTCACAGAAGATGAGAAATTCAAATTATCTGTAAGCAAAATGAACACGATTTTCATGCCCTGAGTTGTAGCCATAGTATAAAAAAGTAATACAATTTTTACATAATAAGTGTAAGATATTTAATAAACAAGTATGAATATTTTTACGTGAATAGGAGTGTATATCACATTTATAAATGAGGACAAACGTAAGTAAATTTTTATTGCGTGTACAGTGATTGGAAAGTGATGTTTTATGATAGGCTGCGTCTTCTATATCCCATTAGTATAGCAGCAGCATCAGCAGCATCAGCATTGACGTTCACATATCGCTCGCAACTGAAATTATTACAAAGAATCCGAAATGTTACTGTTGAAAGTAGAAGAAAGTGCGGTATTTGATAGGCTCTTCACGAGAAAGGCGAACCATCTTTTGAGAGGTCCGTAGCGACTGAACTACTCACTCAACTTCTTTGGGACAAAAATCTCCTGAGGAATTCTCATGAAATATTAAAACAGCTTCAAAAGTGCATTAAACTCGGAATGCGCATTTAATGCCACTTGAAAAGAAGAAATTAGACGTTTCCTTTTGAAGGCACATCTGGGAATCAAAACGTTATGGAGTACATTTTGAATGATACGTATGAATTTCTTTCAACTTCTCTTGAGCATTAGTGGAAAGTATATAAATGAACACTATTAAAACTCCAATTATTTTTACGTATTCTTGAATTTTTTAACATATTCTTGAATTTTTACATATTCTTCAAGTTATTCACATAAATAATACTTATTTCAGAATTTGGAATTTTTTCTTTCTTTGTTTTTATTTTGGTAAAAGTAAATAGATACCTTCGGTTTTTACGTATTTTTATTTGATAATAAAAGTCAATAAATAATAATAGATTTATTGAATTAAATATATTTATAATCGTGTTCATTTCCCCTTTGCATTACGCAAACCTGACCCACACGTTCTGGCATTCCAATGATGAGCTTTGCAATTTGTTCTTGAGGACAATCATCGTCGTGTCTATTTACTTTTGTCAACCATCTGTATATTTTGGCACTGAGTTTCTTCATATTAATTTCCAGAGCATCTGATCTCGAAAAGCATTTAATAAAACACTGAATAGAATCTGTGTTAGCAATTACCATCCCCCTAAAACAAAGTACGGGGTGTTCATAAATTATCTTCAGCAGACATAATTCAGCCAGCAGATAACACCGTTTCCTTCTTAGCCAAGTGAAGACACTGAGGTCGGAGGTTTGACTCCCGACGGTGCTGATAACAATAATGCAAGAGTTACAGCAATGGGCCGTATTAGTTGGCCTGAGCTTTGTGACACTTTCTGACTCTCCTCACTAATTATTATTATCGTGTATGTATATATATATGTATATATAGTTCCTTAAATTTATATTTAAGAGTTAGGTCTGCAATAGTGAAACATGTGTTGAGGAGATATAATCAGTCAGGGAGGAGGGTCAGAAACTGGCACAGCGCTCAGGCCAGCGAATGCTCTAACTCCTGTATTATTATCATTATTATTACCAGCATCATCGGGAGTTGAACCCCCGATCCCACTGTCTTCACTTCGCTTACAGGAAAACGGTGTTACTCACGAATTTCAGTAACATCACTAATAAAACACGTTGTTCTACTGAAAATGCTGAAGAACAATGTATGCTCAAGAGAAGTTATATAGATGTTTCATGCATCAGTGGTAACCTCAACACTTATCATACAGACCTCATTATACATACATGAAGAGAGAGAGAGAGAGAGAGAGAGAGAGAGAGAGAGAGAGAGAGAGAAGAAGGGTTAATTTGGTCATTGGTTTTATAGCAATGGTGGGAATCCATCTTTGACCTTTATTAAGTGTGTAAAAATTCTATTACAGTTTCATTAACGTGTCAAAGGTGTCGATAAAGCTCACTTGAATTTACCTCATCTTTGCGTCGCTTAAATTGATGAAGGAAAACAGCGACAATATTTTAGTTTTATCATCAATGTCGAGTTATATAGAGGGGCTCTTTTTCCTATATATGTTTATATAGTGTTTCAAAAGTCCCGAGGCACGGAAATTACTTATTATTACTTATTATATTCACAGAAGGTGTTCAAACTGTATTCCCTACAAATCTTTAAAATACGATATATGATGGACTAGTGACGTTTCAATGGGCTTTCGTATGAATGGGTGAACATTAATTATACTGTAGATGTTAACTTTAATAAAGTTTACAAGTGTTTGAGCCCCATTTCTGTAAATGACCTAAAAAAAAGAAAACCAAAGGCATAACTCTCTCTCTCTCTCTCTCTCTCTCTCTCTCTCTCTCTCTCTCTCTCTCTAGTTTTCTCTTTCGCAATGGCATAAGATCTCGATGGCCATTAATTCAATTGGATCCCTTCTCCCAGTTCATCGATTGTTAAGGTTTTTGCCAAACCAAATAATTAAATAATTTCGATGTCACGGGACTTTTGGGACGCCCTACACACACACACACACACACACACACACACGCGCGCGCGCGCGTGTATATACAGAGTCATGCAAGAAGTAAATAGACACCCTTAATTTTATGGTAAAATGTATGCATCCAAATTTTTTTGCCATTATTATGACTAATATTCGTTTCCTACATTTCTATCCTTGAAGAAGGACTTATGCCAATATTCTCAAGTGGTCAAATTGAAAAAGACAGCTGCCTGTTCATGGAAGATGGAGCCCCATGCCACACTGCAAAAAAGACGAAAGAATGGGAGGAGCGAAATGGTATCAAACGACTTCCTTGGCCGAGTCAGTCCCCTGACATGAACCCCATAGAACACGTGTGGGCAATACTAGACAAGACTTTACGTAAAAAGCCCAAAAAACCAGCAACACGATCAGAATTGTTGAATCTTTTACGCCAAACATGGTTAGAAATACCTCAAGCTACAATTTCAGAACTCATTAATTCTGTGCCTAGGCGAGTTGCTGCTATTAAAGCAGCTAAAGGAATGTCAACAAAGTATTAATAGCTAAACCTTAATTGTTCAAAAATTTATTGGTACTCTAATTTTCAAATAAAATTGTTACAGCAAAATCTGGGCTGTCTATTTACTTCTTACATGTCTCTGTATATATATATATATATATATAATATAAAAGGGTGATCCAGAGAAATGGGACCCAAAAGAAACCCCTGTAACTCTTAAAGTATAAGTCCTTTTATAAAATCATACGCATCATTCGAAAGAGGATAGTTACAAGTTTGTACAGGATTGTATAGGTTTTGACAATACAAGACAAGATAAGATACAAAACAAAATAAAAGTGTTAGTTAAAACTAACCCTTCAAGATGACTGCATGGACTGTGGAACAGCTGCGTTTCATAACTGAGCAATATTATGAGCATGGAAGAAGTGTAGTTTCAGCTCTTAGAAGGTGATTTTGACATCTGAAAATTTGTCTTGAAAGATCTTTGAGCTGAAACTACACTTCTTCCATGCTCATAATATTGCTCAGTTATGAAACGCAGCTGTTCCACAGTCCATGCAGTCATCTTGAAGGGTTAGTTTTAAAACACTTTTATTTTGTTTTGTATCTTATCTTGTCTTGTATTTCAAAACCTATACAATCCTGTACAAACTTGTAACTATCCTCTTTCGAATGATGCGTATGATTTTATAAAAGGACTTATACTTTAAGAGTTACAGGGGTTTCTTTTGGGTCCCATTTCTCTGGATCACCCTTTATAATATATATATATGAATAGAAACGACATAAGTGTTAAGGAACGTTTCTGCACACGAGGAGAGAGATAACGAATAATGAAAAATGAGGCGAACCGCCCGGGAATCGAACCCAGGGCCTTCCAATTGCCAGTTAGACGCTCTACCATTATGCTACGGACATCACTCAATCACAAATCGAAATTCTCCCACATAGGGCAGAAACCAATGCCCTAAGAGGGCACCCTCGCAAATCGTGAATATGCGCATATAACTGCAATGACCGCGCAGTATATAAATGAATAGAAACGACATAAGTGTTAAGGAACGTTTCTGCACACGAGGAGGAGAGATAACGAATAATGAAAAATGAGGCGAACCGCCCGGGAATCGAACCCAGGGCCCACCGGCAATTGGAAGGCCCTGGGTTCGATTCCCGGCCGGTTCGCCTCATTTTTTATTATTCGTTATCTCTCCTCCTCGTGTGCAGAAACGTTCCTTAACACTTATGTCGTTTCTATTTATTTATATACTGCGCGGTCATTGCAGTTATATGCATATATATATATATATATATATTTTTTATTTTTTTTTATTTATTTATTTTTTTTCGCAAATAAAAAACAAGACGACGACGACGAGAACTCATATTTAAAAGAACTGTGATTGAATGTATCTTGTCAGATACATGTCACCGCACATTGTACATGCATTCGGTATGAAAGAGTGCTTTAAAAATTCAGTTTTTACATTTGCAACAGTGCGTGAAGCGGAAAATCAGCGACAGTCAGTGTGTGATACGTATGCATGGTAAGGGCTAAGTAATTTTTTTTAATCGGAAAATCGAAGCGAATCTTGTTACTGATGAATCATGCATACGGTCTAAGTGGAACTTGGAGTTGTATGACCAAAAACCAAATCAAATACGCGATGGAATAAAATTGATTTTAACCCTTGGAATTTAATTTTACTTATTTTTTATACGAGTTTTCATTATTTTTATAATAATAAATACGGTTATTGCGTTGCCAAACTAAAAGGGGTGATCGGAAAGAAACGTTACAGCAATTGTAAAGTTGATAACGAGACAGAAAATTCCTTTCAAGTGACGAAATTTGTTTCGCTAAGAAGCTGTCCTTTCTCAAGGTACGATTTTCAATAAAAGTTTCCTTCCTTTTATTCGTATTCGTTCGCATAATCCTGCTCAAGGATGGATAATAATAATAATAATCAGTCACGAAGGCCAGAAAGTGGCACAGTGCCAAATCCCGGATTATTATTAATTTTTTATTATTATTAACCAGCACCATCGGGAGTCGAACTCCAGAATAACACCGTTTACCTAAAAGGGAAGTGACAGACTTTGAAATCGTGGATTCGAACCCCAACGATGCTGGTAGTAATAATACAGGAGTTCGAGCAATAGGCTGCATTAGTTGGCACGAGACATTTTACTTGCCTTTCTGTTTTTAAATTTTTTGTTGGCAATATTACTAATTCATATACTGTATAACTGAAACAAATAATTATACTAGGTTTCAACTTTAAAACTAGCCAGATGACAGCAAAGCGAAATATTTGAACGTTTGGCTCCCTCTGTTGAAGAAAATGTGAACTAAATCCCATTTCAGTTAATCTTAATTTGACGTGTTATTACATACAAGTTAATTCTTACACATGTTAACCTAGGACAACATTAACAGTAACTAAAGTTTTAACAGTAAATATATTACAAATAAAGTAAAGCAATTTTTTTTCTTTTATCTATCTCGCATTTGAAGTTTTTTCTCCGAAGATTTTGTGAACGGCGTCATATTTTGTATTGAGAGAGAGAGAGAGAGAGAGATTATTTTAACATGTAAGAAACCGTGAAGGAACGGGTGACACGTAAAATACGTAATACAATTAAATGAGAAACGCGTATACTGTGCTCAGATTTAATTTAAATGTAACTAAAACGAACTTCGAACAAAAGGAAAATATAACTTCATCGCTGTTTTCAGTAGAACTGATTAACGTTTTATGAGATTTGTGTCCTGCCAATAAACGTTATCATTACCAAGAGTCATTATATGATAATGAGATCCCACAAAATGACGGGAAATAGGTAGTTAGTTTTTTTTTATTGGGAAATCACTTGTGGTACTTTAGTTTTAGATATTTTTTTGTTTATACTTGGACTGTATAAAAATATTAATGTTTTTTCCATCGATTAAAACCATTGAGTAAAAACTGTACTGTTATTTTTGAAGGAATAATTCGTAGTCACTGTTTTCATTATAAATGAATGTCCTCATTTTAACGAAATTTCAGAACTTTTTGATTTATTTGCTGCACGAGTTACATATTTCTGTCCATATTTCCGACCTGGCACTATACTTTTCACATAATTCCGGGCATAGTTGAGGCCTTTGTCCCACCTACCAGCTTTTCAATGCCAGCCGCGAAGAAATGCGTGACTTGCGTATTTAACCAATGTCCAACTTCTGCTTTGACTTCGTCATTGGTGCGGAAGTGACGGCTGCCGAAGTGTTTGAGGGGTTTCTTTAATTCAAGGTCCAGAATTGATAGTCATTGGGTGCGAGATCCGGACGTGTACGGAGGATATATATATATATATATATATATATATATATATATATATAGTTTCTTCATTTTAAAATATGTTGACTCAATTTCTTGAAAAATGAGCATTCTCTCAAAATATCAACACGGATTCATAACTGTTGAGTTGATAATAAAAGTAATCCTGTATTTATTGGTCAAAGAGCCTTTCGCTTTTTGTGATTGGCTGCCGAATGCATTGTTCGTTCAATTGATCACTTAATTTTTGCTTCTGGTCAGATTAGAATTCTTTTGTGAAGTTCTGAAATTTTCAGAAAGGATTTTTTCCATCTATTTCAATTTTCGTTCATTGCAATTCCTTCCATAAATGTACTTAATAATTTTGTCAACGAGATCTCACGATCTTATGGAGTCTCAAACTGCGTTATTGTATCTTTTCTCGAAATTGGAGCAATCTTAAGGGGGTAACATATTTAATATACAGGGTGATTCCAAAATTTTTAACACTTATATGGGAAAGAATTACAGATGTCATCCAATCATTACCACCAGAGATGTGCCTTAGGGCTCTGAAAGCAACGTTTGACCGTTTTCATACAGGCATAGATATCCGTGAACAGCAAGTAGAGACTGTATGAAGCAGTATTTGCATCACAAAAAATATTTATGAATAAATTGGAAATAAAAAATAAAACCCCATATAATTGTTAAAAAATTTTAAATCACCCTGTATATTATTCTGTTTTAAGTAATTAATCCGATGTTATTACTTCTTTCGGGAGAGGTTACAAACTGGTATAGAGCCCAGACCAACTTATGCTACCCCAATTCTCGAACTCCACCACTACTGGGAATTGAACTCCCGAGTCGGGAGTCCCGACCTCGATGTTTTCACTTCATTTATAGGGAAACGGTGGACCTGGCATCGGATGTGTATCACTGGATGTTACGAATTTGGTATGCTCTCTGTTCCGGTCCACTTCTGCTACCACTAATCACGAAAGATGCGAGTGAAAAGTCAAAGTTTTTCAGGATTTATACTGTCAGTGCATTTCGCTCCGTTTCGAATGGAAATCATTTGACCAGTACATGAAAAGTTATTCAAATTCTTAATTGGTTCAGAGAGAGAGAGAGGAGAGAGAGAGAGAGAGAGAGAGAGAAAAAACACGTGTATTCCAGTGTAAGATTTGACACGCACAAGAGCACCATTTAATAAATAAAAATATCCATATTGGTATATAGTGCCTGAACTTTGGGGAACCCTGTATGTGGCACAAACGCATTTAATATATATATTAGTGATGTAGGTCACATCTGCATCCGCATCCGCGGAACATCCGCACATTTTCTCGCATCCGCATCCGCGTCCGCATCCGCACTTTGGACTGCGGATGTCGTGCGGATGTGGACCGTTGAGATAAAACGTCATTAATAAGCGGAAATTATCAAATTCTACTATATTAATAGAACTAGTTCATTGTGCGCAAAAGTGATGCAAGCAACAAGACGAGAGGCTGTTCTTGTATGAAGTTACTCTCTTGCAACCTACTTAGATCCACGTTACAAAGCTAAGTTATTTTCACCTAGTACATTAGAACGAGTTAAATCATCATTTGGCAAAGCAGTTGAAGAGCTTCAATCTCTTGAATCTGTCGCTTCGCCACCCACCAAAAGAATAAAAGTTTCAGTGACAGAACCAACACCTTCAGCAAGCAAATCTATCACAGAATCTGTCTCTCAGTTTCTTGAGTCAAGCAGCAATGACGAGACCTACGCGATGTCAAAAGATGTAGTAAAAATGATCGAGAGCTATCACAAAGAAAAAACACCTCGCTGCATGTGACAATCCTATTAGTTGGTGGAAAAATACGCAGAATATCTATCCATACTTGAGTAAACTTGCAAGGAAACATTTAGCCTGTCCTCCAACAAACGTACCAAGCGAGAGATTATTATAGCAGTGCTGGATTAATATATGATGAAAAGAGAAACAGACTGGCAGCAGAAAAGGCAGAAAAATTAATGTTCCTTAAGCATAACCTTCCTATAATTAAGTTTGAACATTAAACGATGAACATCTTAGTTTACTTTATTTTAATTACTCATTTATAAATATGCCTAATAAAACTTTAAACTTAATATAAATAGTTATCAAGCTAATTAAAGATCTCTTTCTATAAGGGTGGAGGTTAGGGAAAGAGGTCGGTGGGTGCATTTGAGTTGGGTTCACGTCCCGCATCCTGGTAACACAATTATGGTTTCTAATTGTGGCTGAAACTCAACAAAATATAACGAATTTATTTGCCGACGAATTCACTAATTGATTTCTATATTAGTTAGATGCTTGATATTATTTTATATGTTCAGAGAAAAGTACAGCAATTATTGTACAATTAATCAATTATACTACATTATAGCTACAACTCTCTCTATATAATAACTTATTATATACGTTAAACACAACAAATCTCGAATATATCCTAAAAAATAACGAAAATGTAGACATCCGCATCCGCATCCGCATCCGCGGATGTTGAAATCAAACATCCTCATCCGCATCCGCATCCGCGGATGTGAAAAAAATGACATCTGCTACATCACTAATATATATATATATATATATATATAATGAAAATGAGGTAACCACCCGGGAATCGAACCCGGGATCAACAATCAACAGGGGTAACCTACGGGAAAATTATTGAATGCCCGGTTAGGTCAACTGTACGCCCTTGACGATTGGTTAAGTCGTGATATTTTTGTTAGTTTTGACAGTAAACTAACGAAAATATCACGACTTAACCTAACCAATTGTGAAGGGCGTACAGTTGACCTAACCGTGCATTTAATTAACCTAACCAGTTGGTAGAGTCTAGAGTTTGACGGTCCTGTAGCCGTGATTTGACATGGGCTCCAAAACCGGTGCGACGGTCGCGTAGCCTACAGGCTGCGGGACCGTCGCGACGGTTCTGGAGTCACTCCAAAATGTTATATATATATATATATATATATGATGCAAACCCACAAAGAAAAAGAAAAATTATTCCAAGTCCTTTCGTGTATTCAGAAGTACACTTCGTCAGGGAATGAAGAGAGAAGGCGAGATGCCCAAAATATATACAGCGGGACGGAAATACAAAGATTAGCACATAATTAACAAGAGTTAATGAGAGGCAAAAGGAATTGTAACAGGATATTGTCAATTTTATACATTCCCGCACTGTTATTGAAATTATTTTTAAAATGGATAAATGCACAGTCTAGAATATTCCTTTCAATTATATCTCTGTTTTTAACGAGCGCTTTAGAACTATCCCACTTGATACTATGATTACATCTATACATATGGTTAAACAATGCATTAGAATTATTTGCTGTTCTTCACGCATATTTATGCTGTTTTACCCGAATATCTAACGTTTTACCCGTTTGGCCTATATATACTGAGTTACATTGTGTACATCCGATCGAATACACACAACCAACCACATTATCAGGGCTATTCTTTATTAGGCGTAATTTAACAGTATTATTATACTTAAAGACTACATTGATACAATTGCTTTAAGTAAATCATTTTCTTTTTCCTTCTGGGTTTGCATCATTCATTCATTTCACGTGTTTAATTGTGAAATTCATCCCATCTATATATATATATATATATATATATATATAGCTGAAATCGGATAATGTTTGTTTGTTTGTGCATCTGCTCATTCCGGGAAATATTATTAAAAAATAAAATTAAACCCATTGTTGATTCTTTATGTGTAGTATTTTTACCGCTGCTAATAATGTCTTATTTTTTTTATATTTTTTCCACTTTCAACTCTATTTTCGTGATACTATTTTTCATTTCTTTAAACTAAAACGTATTATTCTGAAATGTAATAAACATTACCTTGATAAAAAAGCTTTTTTTTCCTTAGGCCGTCAAACCGAAAAGATACATATATATATATACACACACACACACACACACACACACAAACTCAGAATGGTCCCCTGAGAAACTTGTATGTTAAACACAGACCGTGCATGGGTTAAGGAACTCTTCTGGGAAATTACATCCACTATAGTTCGAATAAGTAATGATAAATGACAAATACTATAGGTTTTTCTTTTTCATGATGGAAAGCCCAACGTGGGCACCGGGTTACTCGCAAAGAGTAATATTTTGGGGTATATGACAGAGACGATAATAAGTAAATCCAACAGCTTCGTGGAAACCCTTGCAGTGAAAATAGAGAAACTAAACGTGGTACTGATAGTCATCTAGAGACCTCCAAACTCTCCAAATGAAAATTTTCGGATGCCATTGATTATCAGAACCCTAATAAAGTTGTAAACTCTCCATCCCCTAATATAATACTCTGCGGCGATTTTAATTTCCCATTTATAAAATACAAAAAGGTGGGTAGAAATATAATTATACAGCAAGATAAAGGGGGCACAAGAGAGGACCAGGAGAAAACAAAAATGTTGAGGGCTCTCACAAAGTTTCACCAACTCTCACAGAGTTTATTCTGACACAGGAGATAACAGAAAATACCAAGAAAAATAACTGCCTAGATCTGGTATTCACAAATAACACGAACTTGATTACTGATATAAAAATAATCCTAACTATTATCTCAGACCACAGTATAATCGAGTTATCGACAAATATGGCGATAACTTTGGACGTTTTCCAGTTTATGTACAGTTTTCTACAGTACATTACATACAGCATAGTAAACATTTTTAGATTGAAATTATTTATTCAAGGACCATTCGGAAATGGTTAGGTTAGGTTAGGTTAGGTTAGGTTATCAAGAACTCATTTTTGATCACTCATTTTTGATCTGAAAAGAAGCAAAAATAAATTATATGAAAAACGGTACACAAACTGGAAAAGGTCCATAACTTTAATAGACAATACACATACAGAAAGAAGAAGCAAATTTGGGGCTTTGAACCTAAACTCCAAGACCATAAATTGGGAAGAAATCAGATCACACATGGCCCAAATAGAGTGGAGAACAGTTTTAGAGAATAAAACAACTGAAGAAATGCTAACAACCTTGGAAGAAAAGACGCTGGGAATTTTAGAAAAATATGCTCCGAAAGCACAGCCAGAAGGAAAGAGGAACTGGCTAGAGAGACAAAAGAGAAGAATATTCCGCAAAAGAAAGAGAGTAGCGACGAAGTTAGCAAATTGCGGAGACAACAATGCCAGGAAAGTAATACAAGAAAAACTGGAGAGTATCGATAGGGAAATACAAACTCTGATTGAGGGCCATCCAGAGAGGGAAGAGGAAAACGCGGTAGAAGCAATAAAGGAAAATCCAAAATACTTCTACAGCTATGCGAAAAGGAAAACAAAAACGCGCGCTACTATCGGGCCCTTAATGAAAGGAAATAATAAACTAACAGACGATCTGAAAGAAATATCTGAAACATTGAAAGACCAGTATGAATCGGTCTTCAGTACCCAAAAAGTGACAAACCGATACCTGACATAGAGGCATTCTTCGAAGAGAAATTGCAAGGAGAATGTTTTTACCCCAGATGATGTAGCGAGAGCTATAGGACAAATGAAATCACATTCAGCTGCACGTCCGGACAAATGGAACGCACTATTAATTAAAAACTGTAAAAATGAAATAGCTACACCCTTATACTGGATATGGAGAAGATCCCTAGACACTGGGGAAATACTGAGCATCTTGAAAAGAGCAAACATTGTTCCTATATATAAAGGAGGGGATAGAGCTCAAGGAAAGAACTATAGACCAGTGTCATTGACGTCCCACCTTACCAAAATATTTGAAAAAATAGTCGGAGAGAAAATCAATGGCTTCTTGGAGACACTGGAAAAATTCAACGAAAATCAGCACGGATTCTGATCAGGAAGATCATGCCTATCACAACTTATAGAGCACTATAACAATATCCAAGATGCACTGGAAGGCAATGAAAACTATGATGTCATATACAAGGATTTTGCTAAAGCTTTCAATAAATGCGATCATGGTATAATAGCACATAAAATGAAACATATGGGAATAACAGCAAGGTGGGAAAATGGATCTACAACTTCCTCAGACGACGACTACAGGTGGTCAAAATTCAAGGTGTATAACTGTATATCCATCAGAATCAGAAGTACGGAGCTCATTACCACAAAGTACGGTGCTGGCCCAATTCCTGTTCATTATCATGCTAACAGATATAGACAGTGAAGTTAACAGCAACAGTATAGTAACATCCTTTGCAGACGATACAAAGATCAGCAGAAAAATCAGCGATGCAAATGAAGTAGAGGCCTTGCAGATGGACACAAACAAAATATACAAATGGTCAGAAGACAACAATATGATATTTAACACCGAGAAATTTCAGCTCTTGAGATATGGTAGAAATGAGAAAATTAAACAGACTGCATATTATGCTCCAGATAGACAGGTAATTCAGAGAAGCACAAAAGCGGTCGACTTGCGGGTAATAATGACCGAGGATGCCAAATTCGAGACACAAAATCAGATTGCAATAAACAAAGCAAAAAGAGTCGCGGGACAGGTACTAAGAGCATTCAAAAGGAGGGACAAGACAGTAATACTGCTGAGAACACTGTTCATGCCAAAACTTGAATACTGCTCAGTTTTGACGTCCCCCTATAAAAGGGGCTGCAAAGAACTCAACTACTGGGAAAGACTACGTAAAATAAATCTGTACTCCCTGAAAAAAGAAGATAGAGGTACACCATAATCTACGTATGGAGAATGATCGAAAAACTGGTACCAAACCTCAAACTAAACCCAATTGCCATCCAAACAAAGCTGGAAAATAGGAAAAGCAAAATGTGTAGTGTTCCCACATTAAAGGCCCGACAAGGGACCTTCTCAACACTGAAGGAAAATAGCTTGGTTGTCAGGGGGCCAAGACTTTTTAACTAGCTTCCTAAGGACCTCAGAAACGTTACAGGGGTCAAAGTTGAAGTCTTCAAGAAAAGACTAGATGTCTGGCTCGGGGCGGTACCAGATGAGCTAGGTGTACCTGGCTATGTGCGGTGGAGAGAGCAAGAGAGCAACTCGCTCCTCCACCAAGTTAGGTCTAGAGGCGGGGTCACCAGCTTGACCTTCGTGTGTAGAGAGACCGACGCACGGAACCGCAACGAGGTGAACGATATATATATATATGTATTTTCCCTTATCGATTCAAGCATTTATTTAGCCTCAGTAAATTTATTTAACACCCTCTATTAACGCTTTACCGCCCCATTTACTTCCTAATATCACATTTTTCTTCAGCCATTTTTTCCACGGGGCTGAAAACCTCCTCTGTAGAGTCTCAAAGGAGTTGATAAACGGCATCTGATTGTAGCTTGCTTTCCGCCTTCCTTAACACTCAGAGGGGAGCGGTGCCGCCCACCATCATGGCGGCCTTGAAGAATTCCTGAAAGGAGGTCCCCTGTGAACTCCAACAAAATCCTCCTACGACCTTTCTTAATGGATGAGATTTCGAGCTAAGCGATACGCCCGGCTAAGACTTCGAAAAATGATGGAAGGAGAGCACTCGAGCGGCCAATACGGAACAAAGGAGACGCAGCATTGCTCCTTCGACGTCAAACGGTAACTGAGATGGAAAGTGAGAAAAATAGATTAAATATGTCTAAATTGGAGCTCATGTGCAATATGGAGTATGACGGATATGGTTTAGCGTAATTACTCGTATATCATTCTGGAAGCACGTTTATATATATATATATATATATATATATATATATATGAAAATTATTTCGCGAAAGTAACACGTGAAAAATATTTATGATGAATAAAACCACGAAGGAAAGGAAACAGAGTGGTGCTCAAGCGCTTTCGTCTAATGACATCCTCAGGAACACTAAAGTACATAAAGAGTTCAAGACTATATATAAGTTACAACAAAAAAAAAACATATATATATATATATATATACTATATATATATATATATATATATATATATATATATATATATATATATATATATATATATATATGTGTGTGTGTGTGTGTGTGTGTGTGTGTGTGTGTGTGTATATATATAGTATAGAAATAAGAAATTGTGGGAGGAGCATACACATTTGTAAGGAAAACTCCCAATTTTAGCACTTTGCTCGAATTCCACACAAGCTCAAATGAATTGTTTACAACCAATTTTATAGATAATACCTAAATGATATATAGGTCACAAAAATTATATAAAAATAGAAGAACAATTAAAGAAATCTTAGGATCGCCAGTCTGGAATATATCGATGCCGAATTAGAAAAAATCAACGGCATTGGAAGCGATCTGTGCTACCCACCTGCGTTTTTGGAATCTTGTCTTAACAAGGCAAAACGAACCTTCTCTCGTGTGAATAATAACTCTCGCACTTTGTCAAAGAATATTTTAGTACTTCCATTTTTCCCAGGCCTTTTAGGCATTGCTAATGTACTTAAACTTTTGGATATTAATGTAGTATTTTCATATAACAATATTGTGAAAAATATCATAGTAAAAAATAGCCCTACCAATAATTCAGGCATTATCTATAAAATTGGTTGTAAACAATGTGATTCCTTTTACATAGGTCAGAGGGAAAGGATTTGCACACGCGTGTAAAACAGCACCAATATTCCGTTAGAACGGGACAGTCGTCCAGTGCTCTTTTTGTCCATTTGTCAGAATCATCCCATTGTATTGATTGGAATAATGCTTCAGTTTTGTTTCATTCTAGCAACATTGTTAATAGAAATATTCTTGAGTCTGCTGTTATTCAAATTACAAATAACTTTAACATGAGCAAAGGTCTCTTCCAACTCGATCCCGTTGTTTTGAATTCGTTCAGAAGGGATTTAAACAAGAAGGGCAGAGTGCGAAATCTTTGGTAATTCTTCCCTTATAAATTTGTATGCTCCTCTTACAATTTTATTTTTATTTTTATTTTTCAATTAATTTTTATTTTTATTTCTTTATTTTTATTTTTTTGTGACATATATATTATTTAGGCATTATCCATAAAATAGGTTGTAAATAATCCATTTGAGCTTGAATTGTATGCTCCTCTTACAATTTTTATGTTTTTCAATTTATTTTTATTTTATTTCTTTAATTCGTCTTCTATTTTTATATAATTATTGTGACCTATATATCATTTAGGTATTATCTATAAAACTGGTTGTAAACAATTCATTTGAGCTTGTGTTGAATTCGAGCAAAGTGCTAAAATTGAGAGTTTTCCTTACAAATGTGTATGCTCCACCCACAATTTCTTATTTCTATACTCTCTCTCTCTCTCTCTCTCTCTATATATATATATATATATATATATATGCAGTGTATATATATATATATATACTTTTTTTTTGTTGTAACCTATATATAGTCTTGAACGCTTTATGTACTTTAGTGTTCCTGAGGATGTCTTTAGACGAAAGCGCTTGAGCACCACTCTGTTTCCTTTCCTTCGTGGTTTTATTCATCATATATATATATATATATAATTATATATATTTATATATATATAGAGAGAGAGAGAGAGAGAGAGAGAGACGGGGGGGGGGGGAAGAGAGCTGACACGTACGAATCCGGTTTCCACGAACCCGGATCTAGATTTCTCTTCAAATCCTAATACAATTTTAGCATAAAACCATATTCCTGAAGCTTCTTTCATTGCGTATGTTGTAGGTTTTTTTGTCTGTTTGTGATAATGGGATCGAAACCATTGCAACATTTTTAATTAAAACTTGTTGTAACATGGAAATAAATTTTTTATTAATTATCTCTCAATATTTTTTATTAATTATCTCTCGATATCTTAATTAGATTCATCCGGTATAGGATATGTTTGTGTGTGTATATATACATTTACATTCATTAATTTCTTTGAAATACACATTTTTAATTAAATTTTTTTGAAATACACATTTTTAATTCATTAATTTCTTTGAAATACACATTATTAATTCATTAATTTTTTTGAAATACACATTTTTAATTCCTTTACATTTACTCCTTTCGTTAAAATTTGAATCACTGTCGTTTACGGCATCAATTCAAACGAACTACAAAGCAAGCTTCCTTCGGAAAGTGAAAAGAACGATATAATTATGCTTTGTCCCAAACCTGTTTCATTTCCTCGTCTTTCGCTTCTCCCTGTAACTGCACAAAACCAAACGTCTTTTCCGCTTTTCATTTCATTCTCTAATCAATGCCTCTCGGCAAACACTTACTTGATAAACACTCTTTCGAAGAAGGTGGAGATAAAACCCCAATTACTTAATAATGGGTCCTATTCTGAAAAGAGGTTAAGACAATGATTTGTAAACAAAGTCGAGTCAATGAAAAAATAAATACTCCGAAGACAAAATTATAGGAATAAAAGACTTATTTCGAGGAAGAAACAGTTGCATATTTGTATATTATTTGGGTTTATATTCAAATGACCCAATTTCTTTTTTATTCTGAACTGATTATTACCATTGCTATATCTGTAAGCGCGTTTGCCCGTAAGCCCACATGTGGTTTATAGGTCATCCCATAAGTAATGCGGCATTTTTTAATTTTTTTTTTTTCCATTTTTATCATTATTTTACGGATAGAAATCAAACAACTCTTTGAAGTTATTTATATTTAAATAAATATTTATTTATTAAATATAAATAACTTCAAAGAGTTGTTTCATTTCTATCCGTAAAATAATGATAAAAATGGAAAAAAAAATTTAAAAATGCCGCATTACTTATGGGATGACCTATATTTACTTCTCCATTATCTTCCAATTTGAAAATTTTACTTTTTATCCTTTGATTACTCAAGCATTTCCAAGCTGTGATTCTACCGATACAGCCCAGCACGATGTTTATGTTAAGCTTATTAACGATAACTCCGATATAAGTGAAGAACTTCTTTGTTTGCGTCAGCTCCTTTCAATTACTGGAGAGGATTTTTTTCTTTTTTATGCAGGAAGGAAGAGACATGGGCGAATCCCCGCAAAGACGCCCACCTCCCTCCAAACAAAGAGGAGACATGGGCGAATCCCCGCAAAGACGCCCACCTCCCTCCAAACAAAGAGGAAGAAGAGAGCCAAAAGCAAATTCCAGGGTTTTCGAGATGCTTGAATACTCTGCGTTTGAAATATTGGAAGTCATAGCCAAGGGGAAAGATGGATTGAAGAAGAGTGTTCCACAGTTGACCGGTTGAGTAGATGAAAGATTGAAAATATCGATTAACCATTGCGTTAGAGAATTTGAGAGAAAAGGAATGAGAATGTGTCGAAAGTCGGATACTGCGTGCTCTCCTTAAAGGAGAAAGCATGCAGTTAGAGTGTTCAGAAGAGCAGTGACCGTTATAATAGTGATAGTGAAGAGAGTGTAAGGTAACATTGTGGCGAAGAGAGATTGAAAACAGTCAGAGAGAGGCGGAAATTGATGAGACGAAAAGCCTTTGATTCCACCCGGTCAAGTAGAGCTGTGTGGGTTGAGCCACCCCACAAATGAGAAGCATAGTCCATACAGGGGCGGACAAGACCTGTACAGAGACAGTAACTGAGCGGGATTGAAGAAACTGCGGAGGCGGTACAGCACACCTAACCTCTTGGAAGCTGTTTTGGAGAGAGAGTATATATGATCTTTCCACGAAAGATCATGAGAAAAGGAAACGCTAAGAATGTTAAACGAAGAGGAAGATTGAGTTATGTATTGTTGAAGGTAAGGGGATAGTCGTGTGAAAGGTTATGACGAGTAGACGGATGAAAAACTGAGTTTTTGAGGTATTGAAAGACATAACGTTTTCTCTGCCCCAATCAGAGATAATAGAAATATCAGCAGTCAGGTGCATCACAGCCGTCCTACGCGAAGCATGGAGTGACTGTTAAGAGGGACGCTTTGCGAAGTGGGTGGAGAAGTGAAGAATGGAATCATCGGGATAAGAGTAGATAGGGCAGGAAGTGCGACTTAATAGATCATTGATAAATAAAAGGAAAAGAATGGGTAACAGAACAGAGCCCTGAGGAACACCACTGTTAATAGCTTTAGGAGAAGAACAATGGCCATCTACAACCGCAGCTATAAATTAGCCAGAAAGGAAATTAGAGATAAGGGTACAGATAGAAGGATAAAAACCGAATGAGGGCAGTTTCGAAATTAAAGATTTGTGCCAGATTCTATCAAAAGCTTTTGATATAACTAGCGGAATAGCAAAGGTTTTACAATCCTGAAAGGAGTATGACCAAGAGTCAAAGAAAATCGCCGGTAGAGCGTCCCTTGCGGAACCATACTGACGATTTGAAAGAAGATTGTGGGAAGAGAGGTGTTTAAGAATCTTCCCATTAAAGGTAGATTAAAAAACTTTAGAAAGGTATGAAATCAAAGCAAATGGATGATAGTTGGAGGGTTGAGAGTGATCACTTTTTCTGTGGAACGGAAGGAAACGTACCAGATAAAAGACGAAGACGAAAGAGTTTGCCTAGGTAGGGCAAGGGCGAGCGCCCACAAAAAAGCCCCACCCCCCTATATAGAAGGAGAGAGAGAGCCAAAATCAAGGTCTTTGAGGCCCACCATGCCATTTTATTTATTCTTTTAAAGAAATTTTCAAAAGCTTGTGTAGTGTGTAAAATGCATGTATGTGTCGTGACGAAAAGAGGGAGAAGTGTGTGTTTGAGAGCATGCTGGACTGCTTACAAGATAGATGAGACACGGAGAAAGATCAGCTAAAGAGGACAGTGATAGGAGAAACGGGAGTTCCAGCACTCCCTGTCTCCTGCCGAACGTCCCCCTCCCCCTGGAGTACTTCCTCCAGGTCGATTGGTGTATATAAAATTTTAAGCTTGTTTTGTATTCACTGTAAAAACTAAAAATTCAGCACTCGAAATGCCTAAAATGATTCCTTCACTTATAGTTAATTGTTACAGTTATAAATTTTAAAGTTTTAGGAAGGAAGTAAGTTGTAATTTTTTACTGTTTCTTTTGAATTGCTGTATAACTACGGCTGTCTATCAAGTTCACTGGTACTTTTACCTCACCCAAAGTCAAGTCAGGATAAGATTAGGGGGAAACACGTAATAACAACAAAAATAAATTTGCAGTGACTAAATTGGTATCAGAATCGAACGGAAATGCAGCGGAAGTGAAAGTTGGGTTTGTAAATTCATTCAGATTTACTACATTGGTAACGTAATATATGTATGTCACTTTTTTATGGAGCGAGATTCAGAGAGCTCATTTTATGGAAATCAACAACATTAGTTGAGTGAAATCCTGAAGAAGGATTTTATGAGAGCGTGATTCGTCACTTATCATGACAGTATTCGCAGTGGATTATATATGTATGTATGTATGTATGTATATATATATATATATATATATATATATATATAGAGAGAGAGAGAGAGAGAGAGAGAGAGAGAGAGAGAGAGAGAGAGAGAGAGATTTACCACAAAATACAGACTTCTTCATTGTTTCTACACTCCTATTTGCGAAAGCATATCCGTCTACTATCGAGGAATGAAGTTTTTTACGATGTTAAATTATAAATATTTTCTTAAGAACGTAATATGTATAATTCGATATTTCCTGAATCAGAAAATACAGAGAAAATGAAATAGAAAATACAAAGAAATTTTTAAAACAAAATTCACGAATTTTCATTTTGGCAAATTCCTGAAATAACGGAGTCGCTGTTAATTATAATGATGCAAACAAGTAATTAGCAAATGTGGAACGTGTGCTTACGGCCAAATAACGGGAAGACAATGAGGCATTTCTAAGCGTGTCTGCGTGACAGCAAAGGAAGACGTCGAGATGGTGTTATGTGCAGGGAATTAGTGTCGCCCAAAAGGATTGTAAATACTCTTTACAGTATCATTCAAAAGAGGATATACTTGCAGTCCTTCTAAAGAAATGTATACTGTATATACTGTATGAACACTCGGTTATACCAAAGTCCTCCAGGCCACGCCTACCAATGGTATCAGTAACAATGTTAAGATTACAAAACAGGATACAACATAGAGCACAGTGAATTAACAAATAGACTTTAGCTTACTAAGTGTTTGTGACTCAAGCTGAATCCTTATAGCAGTGTTTGCCAAACAGGGTGACGCGAAATTTCATGAAAATGGCAAAAATAAGTAATTGAAAATTGAAAAGCCACTACGTCGATAAAGAAACTACATAGACGCAGTTTCAAGTTTTGTGGTGTTGTGGGGCAGTGAGGGGGCTAGAGGGTGGGCCTGGATATTGAACGGAGACAAAAATCATAAGGAGTGCTGCGAAAGGAGAACATATGTCATTGGGGTGCCTTCAAAAGTTCAGCCAAAAAAAAGTCAGGCGCCCTTGCCTTATAGCATCAAATAAGACAGGAAAGTACTTATGTACTTATTCTACATTTAAAGTAATCTGTTCTTTTACACCTAATTAAGAAGGACGTCTATCTATCATACAAGTAAACTTTTCCTCAAATATTATCGAACATTCTTATAAACTAAATGTAGGCCTACTCCTTCTACCCACGTTCCGGTTCTTAATCTTGTTAAATGAAATAAAATAATTCGGGTCCGGACGGACGGGCCCGAGGAATGAAAGAGGCTGTTATAGATTGTATATTTGATTCATTTATTTCGTCTCGGACAGGAAGGAAAACTTTATTTTATTACAGCTTTTCTTGGAGGCCTCGTGGGAAGGACTTCGGGTCTTCGCTTTCCGAATTTTCACTGAAGGGATTTCACCGTTTCGTCGTCGATATATATATAGATATATATATATACGGGTCCCCGCAAGGGGGTTCTAAGCTCGTGCTCTTGAGTGCTCTTTGTGCTCGTTTGTACGTGCTTGTTCCTGGAGGTTTCACGTGCGCCCTCCCGGCCCTAGCACCCAAGGATGATGGGGCTCGACCCTGCAGTCCTTGTCATCCTTGGTCTTTTTCCACTTCGACTGTCCCCTCCACCCTTTCTTTTT